>VXCM01003057.1:38752-92457 GCA_014773175.1 Lucifuga dentata | reverse complement strand
CCCCCCCCCCCCACTCTCCCTCCCCCAAACTCCATGTTTTCTTTCATCAACCTGCTCACCCCCAAATTACCAAACAAAATGAGCCTTTTTTGCGGGAGAAAAATGAGGCAAAAATTGTCTTTAAAGAGGACCATTTATTCAAATCCCACTTGACAGTGTGGAAATCTCTGATTCCATTCTTCTCTTTGAGAGCATGTGGCAAAAAGAATTCTGCCAAAAAAAATGAAATGACATCAGACATTAACAAGGCAAGTCCCACTTTAACGATGCTAATATCGCTGAAAGTGGAGCCGGAGGGTTCACTAGAGGCTGTCACATAAACTCACCAGGAGCCACACCATGTTCAGTGTCTCACATCATGTCATTGCATTCTTTACTGCCCGGCTGCATGGCAAATTCAGGCCATTTCATTTTTTTAATAACATTTATATAGATGAGAGTGAAATGAGATCATTCATGCCTCTTTGTTTACGGTTTTTCTTTTGCATCATCTCCTGGAATATCAGCGAGAGGAAATGATTTGCGACTAAATGTCTGAAACATTAACTGTTGTCCTTGTGAATAAAACAGCAAGGACTTTACGATGGTCTGGATGAGATGCTGTAATTTCAGTCTCGCTCTGGGACGAGACAGAGAGCCAAAAGTTATTCTGGCAGCTTCTGCACAACGGCAATCCTTCAAAAGTTAACCCCCCTGAGTTTACCTCTGCTGCTTCACAATTGCACCCCTCGCTGTGCCGCCATGAAGCCAGGCACTTTGAGGTCATTTTCCTCATGTCTAATTTTACCCTTGGGTGCACTCGAGTAGAGCGCATAAGAGCAGCCATCATTTTAAACACTTGTTTTCAGGCACTATTTCTTTCTGAGTTTATATGCTTTCGCTCTGAGGTGATGGAGTAATGAACAGACAGGCAGATGCATTTTGACTGCAATTTGACTGAAGTCTTATGAGGCTTTCTTGAAGCGGGCAGGTCTACGCCGCGTAGCCAATCACGTGGGAAATAAATAAGTGTGTCAGCAACATTCTAAAGCCAGTCTTACTCAATGTAGTGGTAACTACCCAGCTCTCTCTGTGAAACATTCCAGTGCTTTCGAAGTGAAGAGAAAAAAAAATGTGCCAAATTCGCCACTTTGGAGA
This sequence comes from Lucifuga dentata, assembly GCA_014773175.1. NCBI lineage: Eukaryota > Metazoa > Chordata > Actinopteri > Ophidiiformes > Bythitidae > Lucifuga > Lucifuga dentata. The sequence continues at coordinate 91,320 of VXCM01003057.1, read as the reverse complement.
GGTTTGGCCACAATTCCTGCACTGTTGTTATTTTGGTGTAGAGATTATTATGTTGTGGTTGTTGATATAATGATCAGGCACTACCCACATTTTCAGAGGGCTGTTGCTTTGAGAAGATGATGTTCTTTAAAGGATTGTCTTTAAAGGATCATACCAGCAATCATGCATGTTTGAACTCAATATATGCAACCCGTATACACGTTACGTTATTGACAGCCATTTCCCAATATATTCTACTTCAGCAGTAAATTTTAGAAATGTTTTCCCTACCTTCCAGACTGCCATTGGTATCAATTCATTCCTGTAGGCTATTAAAATCAACTTGTAGAGACTTGAAAATGCTTGAGACATGTAATCCGTCACAGCAAACAAAATGTCTGTTAGGTAACTTTATTTAACCGATTCAACACGGAGCTGCACTGAAGATGTATTTCTTCACCAGAAAAGATAGTCCCAAGAGAATGGCTTTTACAGAGAAATTAAAATGGCCCTACAATCATGCATAATGTTAGAAGATGAAACATTGAATTTTTATCACCTGAATATTTGATTTTGAAGTATTAGGGGATATGCCTCTCGCCCAAAGACTGCTGGGATAGGCTCCAGCTGCCCTGTTACCCTTAACAGGATGTATAGAAAATGGATGTATATTAAGGGATTTGAAAAAATAACAGGAAAACTAAAATACAGTTTTATGTTTTGGTAATTAGTTGTCAACAACGTAACATGTATGCAGGGTATACATTGGGCTCAAACATGCGCGATCACTGGTATGGTCCTTTAACTTCATTATTTCTTGCTCACAAGCAGAATGAATACATCCACTGAAATCTCAAGGTTTCTCCTTTGCATTGATACCACCAGCCAAGATGGATCCTGGGTTACAATCAGTTTGGCATGAAATTTAGGAAGATTTTCCCACCAAAAAAAAAAAAAAAANAAAAAAAAAAAAAACAAAAAGAGGATGAATAGCAAGAAATTAAGATGTCAAATTGGATTTTGCGTGAATTTGTCACTAATTTGTTTTGGTTTATATCTCTGAATTAATGAATATATTACATCAAATTTAACCAATGGATCGCATAACTTCTACATAAAATCTTAGAAATAAAAGAAAAGTTTTGGTCTGTTAGTTTTCTCAGCGCACATGAAAAAATCTCCCTGTAATACAACCTGTAGGATGTCAATCAACAGATCCAGACAAGGGGAAATAACAAAGCCCGGAGCTGAACGTGTCAGATCATAACTGGAAGAACAGCTCAGCATGGTGCCGCGATCCCAGCTCTCATTCCGGATAAAGTACACCGAGGCTGGCTGCCTTTTCAACCTTTTCAACTCGTCACCTCGCAGCTGGAGCCAGCCCAGGTCTCATAAACAACTTGACTGCCACGACAAGAGCTCTCTCCTCCATCAACCCTCCACGTTATCTACACTTTCAACTTTTTGACCCTGAACAAAGGATAGATTTCAAATATGAAAGTAACTCACTGTTATTGCCCACAAAATGGCTTGCTGGGGGAAGAGCTGTGTCAACCAGTGGGTTTTTGCCCGCAAGGCGAGAGCATTCTTCACACCTGTCTGCAAGGATAAGTGAGCCTGACACAAGCAGAGCTGATCTGTTGCAACGCTCAGTCACACTCAATCCCCCGGCCGTGCTCTGCACTTGTCCTTGGATGTCTGCTGGCATTGGAAGCATACTGGACCGCTGATCAGTCTAATCATGGTGGAGAACATGTGACTTAGGTCGATGAGAGGCAACGGCATCTTTTGCCCTTTACACGTTTGCCCTGTCGTTTGGCACAGGTGAAATCTGCCATAAAACAGACGCGTTGTCGATGCCATCTGCGTGGGATATTAGCTAATATTAAACAATTTAAAGGATGTTTTTCTGAACGTTAAACAGTCACTCAAGAAGAGAAATGGACGCAATCAGCAAAGTGCCTCAACACTGAGTTGGAGAGGGGGAGAGAGAGAGAGAAGAGAGAGACAGAGAGAGATGTCTTTCTCGTTAGCAGTGCAGCTTTATAATTTGGACAGCACTCAGTACTGTTTACCAGTCAATGTATTTTCCGCCAAAAACTGTAGCGTGCTCTTAGATTATGCAGATGTCGTCAAACATTTCAATTTCCTGATGGTGCAAACAGTTGTTACTTAAAATTAATAATAAAACGGATTTGAAATAAAGTGTAAAGAGACGGCACGTGAATCTTCTTTGACACAGGAGTTAATTTGGCGCTAAATTGCCGTGGTGATACTTGATGAGTGGCATTGTGAGGTGTGTCCCAGGTAAAAGCCAGTGAAAAATTAAGATTCAAGTCAAAGCAAAACTTATATTTCAAATGTGTTGCTAACTTCACATGTGGGTTTAAAGCATCACCCATCACACTGAAACAGCGTGACTGTGTGTTTTATGAATCGCTTATCCCATGAAAATGCCTATTTCAAAGTAAGTGATAAAAGAAGTCATTATGGACATTTATAAATGAGGGAAGATGGTTGCATGACTATACCTTCATTGACATGTTAAATCTGGCACTTTGTATTATGAATTATCTCAAAATGTCTACTAATCACATAAGTCATCTTATATATTGGAGCTGCTATGGCTACTTGTTTGCTAAAATCTCTAAATGCAAGATGGTGCAGGATTTGTTTTATGTACATATAATTTTCAGTAATGGGCGCCTAACTAGCATACTGGACATCTGCTGCTATTTTACTGACTCATATTAGCTTATGCCAGATCATATTAATTCTGCCTTTTCTTAACAGAAAGGAAAAAAACATTTCTATACCCTGATAACCGCCAATATAATCACGGCCATCTTTACTCTCCCTTTCAGAAGTTAGTCTGTCATAAAATAAGATATAATAAGTTGTGACAAGGTGATTAAGAACCTTTGTTACTTAGGCAACAACTGGAATATATATATGGAAATGCACTGTGATTTCCATGTTCCCATCATTGACAATATTACACTGACTGTCAATGATCAAAAGGCAGAAATAATGAAGAGACAATGTTGTGAATTCTGCTTTAAAGTGAAATTCATCTTTAAAGGCAGTTTTCATATCAAAGATAAATGCAGTTATTTTTCTAAAACTATCAACCATGTCTTTTGAGAACACTGTCAAAAACCAGGACAGCAGAACTGTAAAGGACCGCAGATGAGGAATACATTCCAAAAAATGTCAAAAACTTGTGTTGTGATTCAATTAAAACATATCGCTTCATACATCTGCATCATGCATATGAAATCTGATTATTTTTTTCTGAGTTTTCCCACATGAATATTCATGATAAATGGATGAGCGTAGTTAGTATTATTATCTACACCATCAAGCTTTGTCCATACTGTATAATGAGCGTTCATCAAACTGGCACTCATTGTGCTGTTGAATATTGAAATGGTGCAGGTGGTGTAAAGGGATTCACAGTTTTTCTGGTTTCCCATTCCAATATTCAAATCACCACCAAGAACAAAGACCAACAACACAGTGAAATATCTGCAAAGCTTTAACATAACAGTCCACTCAACACAGTGAAAATAATTTAGATTTACATCTCAGCAAGGCTATTTAGTGTGTCTGGTATTATTTTTAGTCTGTCTCGCATAAATGCAAATTGGAGCCTAACTTTCACTTCGATATATCTGCAGCCAGCTGTAAATCCCTGAGATATTTTTTCGCCTCAATCCGTTGGATCCAGATTGCTTTCATTCCAAATTTTGATGCTGAGTGTTTGTAATTCACAAATGCAACAAAGAAGGCTTATTCAGAAGTGATGACTGGTACAAAATACACTGTGAAATGTGCCAGGAGGAGTGAATAACATCACAGGGCTGACATGTTTTCAGCATAAGTTCCACTAAATGGAGCCAATTCAAAGGACAGCCTTTGGCAAAATCTGCTGAGTCAGTTGAAGATTTGTTTTTTTAAAGGACTTATTTTCAGCGACTATGTGACACAGTCATGCTGCATGACTATACGGTGAATGCTAGCTGTTTACGGTTCATTCATAAATGTGCCAGAAAACCCGTAATGAGCGGCAGCTTAGAATATTCTTCCAAGCCAAGGAGAAGTTTGCAAAACTCTACCTCATATATAGCATATTAAAACCTTTGATTCTATACATGCTTTTTCCATATGCATTTTTTTTAATAATTTGAGATTTTGTGACTGTGAATCAATGCGAAATTGATAAAAGATTTAGAAGAAGATCCACATGGGATCTTTTGTAATTTTATGCTCATATTTGACACTGTCAGTCAGGAAACTAATGGCATTGTGAAATTTATTAAAGGGGACATTCTTTTCTCTTTTTTTTTTTTTTTTTTTTGCCCCATTTTTATATCATAATATATCAGGGAGTATGTGATGAACAAAGTCAAAGTTGCCAAATTTGAGGTTTATATCAAACCCATAGATCCTGAAATGCCATGAAAGGTTTATTTTTGATTAGTCCTGTACTTCTGTAACACATTGACATCATCAGGTACCACACCTGATTAGACACACCCACAAACTATGTGGACTTTAAAGAAACAGTAAAAAAAAGAAAGTAAAAAAGAAAGTCTTAACAACAAACACAGGCATGTAAATGGGACTTTAAAGACACAGTAACTAAAATGGCATGTTTTTACTCAGTGTGCACAGCGATGCTGCAGTAAGGCTGAGTATAGGTGGGTCTGTGTGTTTTTTGCGTATTAAAACATTGCATATAAGAATGTGGAAATCAATATATTGCAGCATCCTCCACAAATATTGGCAACCTTGGTAAATAAAAGCAAAATGGGCTGTGAAAAAAGTGTCTTTATATTTACTCTCATAATCTTTCATTCAAAATATTCATATATTAATATATTTCACAGCCCATTTTGCTTTTATTTACCAAGGTTGCCAATATTTGTGGAGGGTGCTGTATGTCCTCTTTAAAATTCATATTCCAGATTCTATTTAGGTTACAAGAATAATATCTGTGATCAAGCATCATGAATGATGGAACGAATTCTGCTGCTATTGGCTTCTTCTGGACTGTCGCCTCGCTCTGTAACTGCAGGCTCTCCTGTTTGGTGGGAAAACCAGTCCTGTCATCTTAACAAATCTACTATAAGCTTTACCAACCTTGAGGCATGACGTCTGTGCCATCATTTAACAGCGGATGGCATTGATCCACACACGTGGAGAAGTGCATCCATTCACAAAGACAAACCCAGAAGTCATAATGCCGAGCATGTTTTTTTTTTAACAATCATATGTCTGTCTCCCTTGCAGCCAATCCCACGGGTGCCGGACCAAAGGGATACCCAGGCACTTCGGAGGTCTTCCGCGAGTCCAGCAGTACTACAGGGATGGTGGTTGGCATCGTAGCGGCAGCGGCCCTGTGTATTCTCATCCTCCTTTATGCCATGTACAAATACCGGAACAGAGATGAGGGTTCCTACCACGTAGACGAGAGCCGCAACTACATCAGCAACTCGGCACAGTCCAACGGCACCGTGGTCAAAGAGAAACCGGTGAACACTGCAAAGACCTCGAGCAAGAGCAAGAAGAACAAGGACAAGGAGTATTACGTGTGATTGTCAACGTTTCGGTCTTTGCGAGACCAACTTAAACATTTATCAAACAGACAAATCAGGATAACGTGTACAGTATAATAACAAAGACAAACTTTATCTAGTCATTTGTTTTCTTATAAGACAATGCTCTGGAGAGTGAATATGAAAGTTAAAAACATTCTTGAGACTTGACTCAAAATAATGAAAATAGCACGAAGTCGTACTGTCAAGGACGAGACTGATGGAAAAAAAAATGGATCTGGCAACCAACTAAATCTGAACTAAAAACATATCTAAGAACCAAATGACATTAACCCATCTGCGGCTTGTTTCCTTAGCCGGGATAATGGAATCTAACTCCAATGTTTCTGGTAATCAGAGGAGCACAGATGCCCTTTGCAAAGGAGACTCAGCATTAGAGACTTTAATGTTTCATTTACATGCCTGTGTTTGTGTTGTTAAGACTTTCGTTTTTTAAAAGAAAATGACACAATGTATAAGTGAATACACCAAACATTTACTATGGATGAAGTGAGGAAAAGACAACAGAACCAGGTAACAGCATATAAAGAGAAGTCCCCACTCGACGTCAGAGGAATCATCCTAAAGATGCAACGGTGACTGACGATGATGAACATTGTCTGATATGTCACAGTCTAACGATGACAAAGGGATTGCAGTTGGTCTTATGAGACAATGTTTTAAAAGATGAATATGTCCATTGTGCCAGTAAGAAATCAAATCTGGAGGCCTTCGTTTTCACGTCATGTGAAGTCAAAGGAGAGAGTTTTCTCTGAATTCCAGGGATGCCTCAAACACGATTATTTGGGAGCCATGCACGTAAAAATATCTTATTACAGTACATATGTTTATATACAGTACAACCACATCTATATGTGCTTTCTGGACTGTGACAAAGTGGTGTTTTATAGCCTGTTGTATAGACGATGCAAACTATAACTGCTCCTCAGCTGATTTTGGAATAATAATAAAAAAAAAAAAGGGACAAAAAGAAAACTTAAGTGTTAATAAGTGTTGTTAGACATAGATTTTATGAAGACAGCTGCTTTTTTTTTGTTTTGTTTTCATTTGAATAATTTGACTCCCTGTTTTTACATGTGTTCCTATATAGTTTTTTTATACAGATGCCAACCTGAGATAGATATGATCCCAGACCAGTAGTAGCCTAACCTGTCCCAAACTCTGATGGTGGAGAGGCATGGCATGATGATCCCTGTGGCTTTCTCTCTCTCTCTTTTAAGGATCTTGGTAGAATCACTGCCTTCCTCCTCAGTCCTGACTCAACTTGGATAAGTGAGAATTACAACCAAGAATATGAATGATTGCGACGGACGATGACAGTAAATCAGATCATTAACTTGCCGCTTGTGTGTTTCCAGGTGGTATTATGAGATTGTCCGGTCTATGCTTGGAATGCTGCAAAATCCTGGGGAGAATATTTCCAATAACATCTTCATTTCAACTGTTCTGTGTTTGTTCTGTCATTGTCTGTCAATTCTACTTTCCAGAGACCTGTACTTGGAATGGGTATGAGGAAAATGACCATGAACTATAAATACTGATTATAAATTCTCTTTGTTTGTTCCTCTTTTGTTTCTTTTGGAGTGTTTTCCATTCGATTATAAATCTTGTACCCCACATAAATCAATTATAAAAACTAGTTTTGAAAAAAATCAAATGAATAAACTATTACCTAAATGAACTTATACCATTTTGTTAGAAAATGTGACATGAAAAAATCCATCCTGAAGACACTCTATTCATTCTCTGAATTCATTCAGCACTGGCTTCTGGTTTTGAGCCGGTTCATCCATATTTCAGTATAATTTGTCTTTTGGTGTTAGGTTCAAACATTGCATTCATTCTATTTTGCAGTTTGTTTAGTAAATGCTACAAAAGCAAACAAGATGATTTGCCCTGTTTTCCTAAGAGTTTTTTCACACCTCTCTCATTTTGAGTATTTGTTTCCCCCTTAAATTTGGTTCATGTAGCCATACATGAATGCAGTAATCAAACTCATGTTCGTGAAGTATTAGTAGTAGTAGTAGTAGTAGTAGTAGTAGTAGTAGTAGTNGTAATCAAACTCATGTTCGTGAAGTATTAGTAGTAGTAGTAGTAGTAGTAGTAGTAGTAGTAGTAGTAGTTTTTGAAGTAGTTCCTTTATGGTGTGAACATGATCCACACTAGAGATGAACCAACTAAGAGGCAATCTATTGATCTATTAATTGATCTAGAACCAGAAAGGGTGTTGCGTGTGGTTAACGCTTTTAACAACAAGTGCAAGAAAGTTGGTTTTACATTAGCACTTACCAGCTATCTCCATAAAACCCATTAAAATATTTTGTACATAAAACAAATTTTATCACAGCTAAACTACACCTTTGATTATGCATAGTATGAATGAATGAATGATTTTTTTTTTTATTTTAGTGTCATGCATATATATATATATATATATACAGTATATGCGTATATGCCCAGCCCACATGGGCTTACAAGACACTATTTACATACATACTGGATATAATACAATTTATACAGATATTATATTATATTTCAACAAAGAAAATAAAAAAGAGCAAATAAGAATTTCTTGTACATTGTAGTCATTAAACATATTAATGAAATAAACCATCTTGCATTCTCTTCCAGGCTTTGAAAACAAAACTGCTAATTTAAAAACCCCAAAACCAAACAGCCATTCCAATTTTCTATAGTCAGTCCACCAAAATCTCTCCGGGNAAAACCCCAAAACCAAACAGCCATTCCAATTTTCTATAGTCAGTCCACCAAAATCTCTCCGGGTCTCGGTAAAACATTTCATCAAACATTAATACTCTCAAATCATCATAATAAGTGCAATACAAAAGAAAGCGTGTCTCATCCTCAACCTCTCCCAACCCACACAAATCATACAGTCTGCTTTCCGCCTGGATATTTTTAAATCTACCGATTTCCATATTCAGAGGAAGGATGCCTGTTCGCATCTGAGCAACTAAAGATCTTTGGCTTCTTGATAGGCGTGATGTGACATAGCTTTCAGGGCCATATGTTTGCTTAATTTGGATATAGGTCCTCAATTTTGGTTTTAACAGAACATCTCTAGCCCATTTTTCTTCAAAAACAGAAGAAAGCTTACTTTTGATTGTATTAACTTTACATCGTAAATTGTTTCTATAGACATACTGTAAACCAGCTTCTTCAAAAATAGCAGAAATTTCTTTGTCCCATGGAGAGTTGTGTAATTTACTCCAAATGAAGACTTTCTTATTTATCCTGTCTTCAGCCATATCATCTAAACGGTTCCATAATTGAATCATTTCACATTTCCGTTGTACTGACCCAGCAATTGAAATGGATGCTATGAAACGGACGTAACATATCAAATTTACTTTACATCTTCAGATGAACATGTTGAAGGTTAGCATGGTTGCATGTGTTCAGTATGTTGCTCCATTCTCCCATTCAGCCATCCTAAGGCAGCACATCTTATTCATGTGAAGCAACACGTGGTTTTCCATGTGTTGTCTTAAAGTCAGATTCGGCGTCTCCTGCCATAGTTTGGTACATGACCCAAATGAAGACTATGACTAGGAAACTATCCCAGTTCTGTCTATGTTCCATGTTATTTCATTACTTCAGCATAGAAAACTTTTTCCTGTTTTGGTTTTCTTTCTCCCACCCTCAGACATTTCTGGCTAATGAGCAAAGCGACTGGTCTCGTATTTTGCTGCTATATTTTGGCTTGGTTGAGCTTTTTTTCGTGTGTGAATCAAACCAATGTTGGCAAATGAAACATTGTAATAGTCTGATGATTCAGACTAAAGCAAACGGACTACAGGTCTGAAAACACCCTCAGGAGTTTAAACAGGCCCTTAATAAGTTCAGACTAAAAACTTTAAAAGCAGCATACTGAGATTTTTTGTTATTTTCCCTCATTTTAATAATGTGATATACGTGTTGATATAAAGTTGTAAACCTTGACTTTTATACCAAAGAAATGCATCCATTAAGACAAACTCGAAGGTCCTGAATTGCTCTGTAGCCTTCCTTTTTGATTAGTTCTTTACTGGCTAAAAGTAAATGACTAATCAATTCTGGGCGACTACAGGGATTGGATTCTTTTACAAAGAGAAATACAGAAGTGGTTACACTCATTACTCAATTAATCATTAAGGAAACCCATTCCAAAGTGGTCAGGCAGGGAAACAGTAACCAAAAGACAGGCTTGCATTCAGTAAGACACAGCAGGCAGAACAGACAAACGGATCAAAAACAGCAGAAGCAGACAGATGGCAGTAAAGGAATTAGAGTATAAAAAAAAACAGACAGGTGGGTAAAACAGAAAAATAGCTAGAACACCGGTAATGCTACAACAAGCAACTCAATAACAACCTGACAGAGACCATACACTGTATATGTATATATAGGGGGTGTATATGTAGGGGCTCGACTCCATCAGCGCAATGCTCAATGCTTTATAGCATCACTAATAGCTTGTGTGCCTTAGGAGCTTTCTCAGGAACTTCCCTTTGTTTCACAATAATAAACCAGGATTCATTTGGGTAATAGAACTATAGTTCCTGAACTATTTTTAGCTCCTGTTCTAAAGTAGATGCTCTCTGATGATCCAGGAACTGCTGGGTGGAGCTTGCAGGACTGAACATTGCTGATTTTCCCCAGAACAATCAGGCAGATGAGCACCATTTTTATAGACGGTAAAAAAAAAAAAAAAAAANAAAAAAAAAAAAAAAAAAAGCAACAGGTTTCTAGACCTTTGAAGATGACTGAAAAATACATGAAATAAATGACTCACAAGAAGGTGCAAGCCCTTTTATCTATTTAATTGAGCTCTTCTCTTTCTGGCATTAACAATTGTCTGAAGTTTTCTTTTATATGTCTTTTCATTTCTTCTCCATTATCAGAATATTCAACAGAACAAAAATATAACAAAGAAAACAGTCTTTCCATTGCTTCTCTTTATGTTTGCTGTGTGTCAGCGGGGGTTCGTTAATGCGGGGCGCTGGGGTGCCGCCCCCCTCCAAATACTCGGGCACCTAATAAGGATGCCCCCTGGTTGACTCCCTAGGGAGGTCTTCCAGGCACGTCCAACTGGGAAGAGGCCCCGGGGAAGACCCAGGACACACTGGAGGGATTACATCTCCCAGCTGGCCTGGGAACGCCTCGGAGTCCCCCAGAAGGAGTTAGAGGGCCTGGCCGGGGACAGGGAAGTGTGGGCCAGTCTGCTTAGTCTGCTGCCACCGCAACCCGGACCTGGATGAGCGGAGGATAATGGATGGATGGAAAGTCTACTTAAACATGTTAAACATAAATTAATTACATAATGCGAAATAATTATAAAATAAATANAAAGTCTACTTAAACATGTTAAACATAAATTAATTACATAATGCGAAATAATTATAAAATAAATAATCGTGTACTCCTACATCGCGCCTAGCAGTTTGTAAGTGTAAGTATTCATTAAAAATGTACTTGTTTAACTTCTATATAAATACATTCCTGGGTGAGGGGTGCTGCCACGAGTGTGTATGTAGGTCTTTAAACGTTTGACAAGCACGTGACCTGAGGCTGCTCTTTCATTGGCTTCTTCAGATGTTTCCACAGACCCTCCCACTGTTATTGACAGCGAATTAGTATAGTTTTTAGTTGTTTTATTTTGGATGTGATGTGAGATTTGATGTGATTGGATGTGAGATTTGGAACGTGATTGGAAATNTATTTTGGATGTGATGTGAGATTTGATGTGATTGGATGTGAGATTTGGAACGTGATTGGAAATATTGCAGACGCTGTCTTTCAGGTTTACACCCGCATACAACTCCGTATTCGCGGATGTCCGTCCTTTTTCTCCTTCGGTAGCTAGCTAGCAAGTTTGCGTTTTCGAGAGATGGCAACTTCAAGTGGAACCACGGAAAAAGTAAATTCGGTGCTTTCTTCACAAAACCAGCCTTTTTCAAGGCTTTCACTGGAAGAAAAGAAGAGGATTAAGGAGCTTGGACCGGACCACCTGATTTAAAAATTCAGCAGCAGACAAGTGATGAGGACGAGCTAACACCGGGGCTTCTCCGCTGCTGTTAGGACAAACGGAGCAGGCTAACGGGATGCGGTGTAAGTAATGACCTTTTTTATTTACCTGTTTGCTGTTTCAGAGTGTCGCACAGAAGCGTTGTGGACAACGACGTGTGTACAAGACCTAAAACNTGTTTGCTGTTTCAGAGTGTCGCACAGAAGCGTTGTGGACAACGACGTGTGTACAAGACCTAAAACACCTGTCTGAGAAATGCCGCAGCCATCTAGAAAATAGCATGAAGCTACAGTTTTTTGGCAGGCTAAGCATCGCTGAACAGCTAGATGAAGGCTACAGGATTAGCATTAGAAGGCTCAACAAAGAGGTCACAAAAAAATCAACACATCCTGTCCAGAAGAATAGATTGTGTGAAATTTTGTGGAGCCTTTGAGTTGGCTTTGCGTGGCCACGATAACAGCGAGAGCTCCGACAAGCCGGGGATATTCCGTGGGTTGGTGGATTTTGCTGCCTCCCTTGATGAAAGAGCAGCAGCCTGTGATGATCCTAGAGGTCACAGCAGCTCATTTTATACAGGGAGGTCAAGTTTCAAAAAACAAAGAAATGGCTACTATGGAGACTAAAATCATCACACATGAGTACAGTTGGGCTCACTGAATCCACAAGTCTCAGCTTTCCAGTCAGACCCAATTTATACAGTTGTTTGTGGATCCCTGTTTTCAGAAATATTCAAATAGGTGAAAATAACATTTGTACTGCATGAGAAAAACGATATGGGATTAGCATAAAGTGTCTGCAAAGAGGAGACTCATGGGTACCTAAAAAACCCATTTTCATTCAGATATCTTGAGGTCAGAGGTCAAGGGACCCCTGTGAAATAATAATGATGGAGAATAATGTGAGGGAGGTCAAATCCATTTAGGACCCAAATGTTGGTTAAAATAAATTGTGAGTAGTATTTTCTAATAGCAGTGAGCAGGATTTAATTCATTCAGCTGATTACTCTGTATTTCTGTGCATGCATGTACTGTAAACATAGTCAGTGTATAACTGAAGATGTTTATTTTTTTCTCTTTAATTTCAATTGAAACCCTTATGTTCATTTTGCTCTTAAGTTCTTAATTAAATGAGAAAATACTCAGTACTTTTAATTTGTCAAGTATTTAATTTGGTTATTTCACACAGACTATTTACTAAATTACCAGGAAACATGCTATATCATGATATATTGAGATATGAAATGACCTATAGCGGGATAGAAGATTTTGTCCATATACCCCCCTGCGCCCCCAAAAAATTTTTCAACACCAGCCGCCACTGCCGTTCATGCATGTGAAGTTTTGGCACACGTGGAAATGATGCGGTTGTCTCTCTACATTATCGTAATCTTCTCCGTTTCCCATAAGATTCACGGCATTTAAAGCCTCATGGTGATAACGCAAGCACGGAATTCGCTGAAGGAACCGACTCCAGATTGATTAAAGTCAAGTAATTCCTTTTTTTTTTTTTTTTTTTTTTTTTGTCTAAATTTTAGGTTCAAAAGTGCCTTATGGCTTCAAAAATAAGTATAGAGTTGGATCAGTGCTGATCTGTGATACAGTGTAATCAACTGAATGTTACACACTTCATAAAACTAAACGCTATTGATTCTACAGGTGTGCCTTTAAAACTTATAATGAAACAAGCGATGCTGAAAATATTACTTTTGAAATTAGATTGAAATAGAACTGAATGGACTTCAGCTGCTGTAGTGAATAAAATATCTGACTGCAGGAGAGAAATAACGTTACTTTCTCTTTCTGCACCAACTTCAACTGTGGCTTGTCAACAAAGCTATTCGCTGATAATAAATACTGTTCTGCCCTTGTCACCGTGTATCTTCAAGAGGACTCAACTGGAATCTGCAAGTCAGACTTCAAAGCCAAGCAAATGCTGACTAATTGTTCTACTCAGGGATTTAGAGAATCTCGTGCACCAGCAGGGAGGAATGTCAAATTAAATGTTGAGTCTCTTTATTGTAGAATACTTTTAGAGTGGAGGAATTTTCCATAATAAATGTGGAACAGGTAAATAAATAAATAAAGGTTTGCTGTCAGTAGAAGATCAGATTGTCATGTCAATTCAAAGTTATAGCCCAATATTCCATACAATGTTTCAAAGGGCTTTATAGACCAACATATCAATGGTTTCTGTCTCAGCCCAAGTTCTCTAACAAGACAAGGCAAAACTCCCAAAAAGTCCTTATTATATACAGAAAAACATGAGAAACATGAAAAACAAAGAAACCTCAGTAGAGAGAGAGAGAGAGAGACAATTCAGAGAGCGATTCCCTCTCCTCAAATGGCTGGGTGTGAAATAGGAGCCTTAGGTGTGGATGCAGGCAAATTACAGAGACAAGGATGAAAACAATGCAGGAAGAAATAAAACAGACACGATCCAGTAAGAGGATCTCAAGTCCACAAAGATGTAGTCAAAAAGCAATTATCAGTTTCTCATATTCCTATCCAAGGTTAGCAAGGGAAGGGGAGGGTCCATGGAGGAGGATTGGGTTTGGGCCATCTGCATGTCCTGGCATTCATGGTTTCCACACACTGTCTGCACGCTCCCTGTCACCTCCACATCCGTGTTAAAGGACCATACCGGGCATTTTGCATTGAGCGTAATATATTCAATTTTCATACATGTAATGTTACTGACGATCATTTCCCAAAGCATACTACTACTGGAACGGTGAATTTTTTTAAAAAATTTCTACCTTCCAGACCACCATTGGTTTCAGTTCATTCTGGTATGCTATTAAAATCAACTTGTTGANTCTACCTTCCAGACCACCATTGGTTTCAGTTCATTCTGGTATGCTATTAAAATCAACTTGTTGATACAGGAAATGTTCTTGGGATAGGTAATCCATCATCACAAACAAGATGTGTAATCAGGTTTTTTTTGAAGTTATTTCATTTTAGCGTTTAAGCACAATTAAAAGTGTAGAGTGAATGTATGTCTCCACCGGGGAATATAGTCCCAAAAGACCTACGTTTATCGAAAAATTTAAATGACCGTGACTTCTTAAGGCTGTGTAACAATTAGCAGGCGAAACACTGATTTTTAAGGTGGGTGTATCACTTGAATATTTGATTTTGAAAAATTAAGAGATTTTGCAAAATATCAGGAAAGCTGAAATACCGTTTCATCCCTTAGGAAATGATTGTCAGTAACATAACATGTATGAAAATTGAATATATTAGGCTCAAACATGCAAAATGGTCGATATGGTCCTTTAAGCATAAACCCGCCATAACCCATCTGAGGGCCTTCTGAAGGGAGGAGCCACCACATCTGAGGGGAGGAGCCATATATATATATTATGGTGATTAGCAGGACACATGATAAGAGCAGCCAGTTATAAAGAAACATGACAGACAGAAGATCTTGACAAATAAATGCTGTGCCCCATCCACCAGGCTACACCCTCAGCCTAACATAAACCCAGGCTGGTTAGTTATTTTCCTGTATGACAGAGACTGCCTTTACTTCCTATTGATGTTGGTATAGATATTTTTTACCTTTATTTACTCTGGATATTGATCGAGCTGTTTTGCTCTTTTCCAGTAGCCAGGGTAAACTGCTCGCTGTGTGCAGGGAACAACGAAATGACAATAACAAGCCCACAGCTTAATTTAAGAATGCACTACATATGCCAAAAGATGAAAACTCAGATGGTGAGGAAGTATTTTTAGCAACGTGCTTATCCGCTCCTCTCATCCTCCCTCTTCTGCGTCTCGCACACAGTGTCATTGTCTCCGTCTTTTGCATTCATCATATGCCGTTTCTCACTCTGGCTCTTTGCTTCTGTCTCAGCTGGATATACCAGACGTCCCTTTAATTCGACACACTAATGTAATTTGCCTTCTCTATAATCATCCATTTCCCTCTTTTCATGCCCTCTCCTCGAACTTGAGACACGTCTTGTGGATTCTGTTTCACAGCAGTACACCAGGGTACATCAGCTTCCATTTCATTTATTCAGTATTTGTTTGGAAATTCCATGCTGGTCTGCCACGAAGTAACATTGCTCAGTATAAGCCTCTCTCACTGACCAGGTTAAAGGAGATATAATTACATGTGGATTTGAAAGCACAATTTGATATTGGAGTTCAAAATCAAATGAAACTGAAATTCATTTCGAGCAGCGACAGTGTTCTGCCTCATAAGATTACTGAGAAGCCTTCATCTTACAGCACACAAGCTTAAGACCGGATTTGCTCGATGCATCTGTAAGCAGCCGTTTAGGATGAGGAAGGCTGCCTAACCTCAGAACACCTACTTCTCTCTAATGCTTGCAGGAAAACCAGCAAAAAATATTGTACCTGTACTTTTCAGTTCATAACTATTTATGTCATGGCTACTGATTTGGTTGACCAATGTTATATTAATCTATAAGTAACCATAGCAACAATATTTATGCTCAGAGCTAGTTTATGCCAAGCAGACACTGTGATTTACGTAATCTTGTGCATTTGCATTATTTCCTACAGCATGGTATGCTCGCACTGTACAACTCAAATGACAAACATATAACATAACATACATAACGACAAAATAACAAAATTTCTTTCAAAATTTTTATATATATATGTGTACAGCCATATTACAGTTCTGATCAAACCTGCAAAATATAATTGAATTGACTAAAGTATTTTCAAAACTACCCAAAGGGATGGGGAAAAAAACACCAAAATGAACAAAAATATTTCCTTCAATATCATCAAAGTCATCAAAACGCTTGTTTCATCATTATCTTCTGGGATATTTCTGCAGTGGGAATGAAATTAAATGAAGCATTTTGAGTCAGAATTTGTGGCGATCTTGACGCCGCCGTGCTGTCAGAGCCAAGCCCTGAGCGGTGGGGTTAAGGTTG
The DNA here is from genome assembly GCA_014773175.1 of Lucifuga dentata. Lineage (NCBI taxonomy): Eukaryota > Metazoa > Chordata > Actinopteri > Ophidiiformes > Bythitidae > Lucifuga > Lucifuga dentata. Next base: position 74,774 of record VXCM01003057.1, on the reverse strand, counting down.
GAGCTCCAGGCCGAGCCAGCAGTACAGAGCCAGAGCCCGCCCTCAGGAGACGGAGTCAACATGGCAAGGGCACCAAACACATTCAGGATGCATTGGTGCCATTTATCACAGCTGACAACTGCACCTCTCAGTGCCATTTGGGTTTATTACAGGTACATTTCTCTCCACATAATGATGTTTTCCTTAGCACTTTTCCTCTGAGACCGGCTTCAATGAAAAACTGCAGTGGAAACATCAAGGTGACAGTTTTCTCTCTCTCTCTCTCTCTCTCTTTTTCATATGAAGTTTGCTTCACATGACTTCTAAGGACATGGAAATAAAACAAAGAGTAACTGCAGTTTCTTACTTTAGCTATAAGTTTGAGGAGAGACTACCTGAGGATTTTTTGAATTGAGTCATGCAGCAGAGTTTGCATACATTAATATTCACATCTCATATTTATTTGGGGAATTAAATCTCCTCAGGTGATCTTCTGTGCATATTTTGTGATAAGTTATTGCAGCTTACCTATAAGGTGCTTCAACTTTCCCTACACCTACTCTCTCTAGTTTATACCTCAGGTATTTGTGTTCGACTTTTCCCAGAATGCCTTTTTTTTACCAGCCCCTTCTCCATCTAGCAGTGGGCTGTATTGAATGAAGCAAAACTCAATTAATATTTGATACTGAATATTGAGTGTTCTACAGATATATTTTGCTCTAGCGCTTCATAAGGTGTGCTGCGCCAAACATCTAATATTGAATATGAAGAAAATATTATTGGAGCAGTTATGGGTAGGTGATCTTAACCTTTGCTGTCTGCCATGAAAAAAAAAAAAGTCTGAGGCTACTGTCAAGGAAAAAGTGTCAAATTGTCTCTCCTCCAGTGTAATCTTGAAGTTCACATTTTCTGATAAAATTCCCCACTTTACATCGATTAAACTCCCCAAACGATTAAGACATGACTACATTTACACTGTCTACATTTTAAAGTACCGATTTAAAAACACTCATCGTAAATCACTGATAGCAGCTTCAGGTTATTCAAATGGGTCTCTGCCAAAAGTAGAGCAGCAAAGATTATGTTGAAGAAGCCAGCAATGCAGTGTTACTAATGTCGGCCAGCAGAATAAGTTTTTCTGACAACTTTCTTTACAGACCATATCCAGCATGTGAGGCCCTCAGCTTCTCTGCACCCCCAGCATCCTGCGTGAGAGTTTTCACCATCATCAAGAGACGCTGAAACATGGAGCCTCCCATGTTCATCATTGGTGATATGGTCTGAACAAACAGCCCATAAGCCCATTTTTCCCTTGGTGTTTAAATGTAGCTCAACCTTCGGGCATTTGAATTCAACTTGACATGAGTTCTTCAGCGTCTGTAATGTGACGCATAGTTCCAACCCTGATCAACATTGTCTCATCATGTTGCTGTTTTCCTGTCTTCAACATCCGCATCATTCCTTACCTGTCCACTAGCCGTCACCGCTGAGTTCCCGCCGCTGCTCAGTCAAACTACTGTATATTCTACTTAATTTTTTACTATTTTAAATGACTGCTAGGTTCTTACTTTTCTATCATTTTTTATTACATTTTATTACATTACATACTTTTCACCACAGCCCCCAAGAAACATAAATTCATGTGCAGCACATGGGGAATTGCACTTGCAGAATGTAACTGTGGTGAGATGACAATAAAACTCTTTGAATAGAATCCCTGAGTCACCTGACTCACTCACCTGTTTCCTCATCAGCTCTCTAGGACATATAATGGCCAGTTTCTTTTTTCTGTCTCTCTGTTTGAATGTTCCCGTGATTCATCTGCCCACTTGTCTACCTGTGAATCCTGATTACTTTCTTGCCCTTTTGGACTCATTTGCCAAGCTTGTATGCCATCTGGTTTTGTATGTAAAGCCAGTCTCCTTGACCATAGATTACCTGCCTAGCTCTTTTGGACTTGATTACTATATCTTCATTGATCATGATTATTTGCCCTTTTGAAGTTGCCCACCTGCCTGCCTTGTATTTTCACTGTGATTCAAGTACAGGCTGTTTTTACATTCGCTGGTCTGAATCTGCTTTGTGGTTCAGAATCTGAGCATTTACAACTTTGTTGAGTTCATTAGTTAGCAAACGTTCTCAGCAAAGTCAAGATCTGTAAGGGGGAACTGTGCCCAATTCTCCTTGATTGCCTTTGGTAATATTAAAGCCAAGGTTATTGCCTGCTGGTTATTGCACTTCTGGGTGCACAGTCAGTACTATTCACACTGGACTAGTATATTACTTCATGTGATTTTAGGAATTATCTTCCGTGCACAAATTCCAATGGAATAAACAAAGTCTGATTTACTGATCAAATGCTGTGGATAATCACTGTCAAAACATCATATTTTAGACTTGGCTCTGAATAATATGCTTCAGGTACTACAGTGTATGCACCAGTGTGCAATACAATTTAACAACAAGCATGATACAATAAACACACTTGCACACAAGTGTTATGAGGTAATTTAAAAATTAACACTTTGAAGTATTATTATTATTTGAATTATCTGACTTGTTCTCTCTCCTGATTTGGAGAAATGCGTCTCCATGCTACTGAGAATCACTGAAAACATTCTATCAAAATTCATATTTTAGTAATCCATCATCACATCCTCCAGACTAGGAAAGAAGCCAGTTTGCACTGGACTAATATTATCATATGATCTCTATACTTCCTCAAATACAGGAGGTAATGTACTTTGAATTTTTTACTTTACAAATGACAGATATTGCAGAATTGCATGGATTAAAATTACAGGTGGCTTTCACAATTATTAAGTAACATGAAGCCCCCACCCCCAGTAATACTAGTCCTGTGCAAACAGGGCTTAAGCCAGTGAAACAGAAAAGGAGGCAAGCTGTTAACCTGTAACACTGCAAGTATGTTGATCTCCTTGCAATACAAACACTCTTCAGATCCATACAATACATACAGTACATTTGATTCTAGTATGCATTTTTTTTTTCTTTTTTTTTGGCAAATGCTCACTCCACCACTGCTTGGAATGCATTACATTTGATGAGCATGGTATCATTTTGTATTAATCAACCTGCATCACGATTTTGTTACAATGCAATAATTTTGTGTAATTAACCCTTTTTTCATACTGTCAGTCTATCAGGATAAAATAAGATGAGGGCTTGTAGCCTGCACTCATCCGTGTAAGAGTAAAGCTTTATTGGCAGAGATATGTGCTCATTTTCCCCCCAAAAAAGTTTCTGGAGACACCAGGCAGCCAAGTCTTTTTAAACATTTCTGAATTTCCATGAAATTGTAGAGCTCCTGCTGGAATTAGAGCAGAACAGGTCAAAATGCAAATAGGCTCAACCCGCACACCGTATCTGCCATCTTATCTGTACGGCATGAGCACTTTATCTTTGTCAGCCCACTCCTAATCGTAGCCTTAGAGGACGGATCTCATTAGCACAAGTCACGTACTCTTTGACTGTGAGCTGAAGCTGGTTCTTATCTCTGTTGTGGTGGTGATGATGATGAAGATGATGATGAACATGATTGATTTGTGCCAGCGGGTATGATCTTTGTTTCCAGAATTAAATATGCTCTTTCAAATGAAATTTATTTTCTGCTTCTGGGATCCATCGTAATGCTGAAATCAATATTTAATATCCTAGGATCGACGTTACGTGAGTTTTTATTTTGCATTGGTTCTGCCAGAATTGCAGGGTAATAACGTGCAACAGTGAAAGACATTGTGAATGTGTCTTATCTGTGTCAATTGGAGAGAATCTCAAATACTTTTCCACCTCAATTTCCTCTATGTCAAACTTACATGATCTTTCTCCTCCAGGCGTGAGTCTGTCCTCAAGTCAGTGCCTTTAATTATGGTTTGGTTTTTCTGAATAACATTAAAAAAATGTGCAATTTTGCATTGCAGTGAAAATTACGCCAATTTGTTCTTACAAACACAGTGTCAGATTTGGCCACAACCATGTTCCTCATTCATAACCACCTCTTCTTTTATCATTTGCACTGAAATCGTTGTTACTACAGCATTTCCTCATTAGCATGTCAGCTAAGCTATTCATAAGACACGCCATCATGCAAAAAATAACCAGTTTCAGTATGGAAGTAAATTTCACTTGTATGAAATCTCAGTGAAGTGGACTTTACTTTTGTAGGTGTTTTAAAATGAATTTGCTCCACGTGTTAATTATCGATAAATTTGACAGACACTCAGCTCATTAGTCAGTTTTGATTTGATCTGTTTGAGCATCATGACACATTTGCTGTTGTAGTTGATGGGATACATGAGGTGGAGGGTGATGTTTTACTAAGAGAGAAAAAAAAAAAATTTGCATCCATGCCAAGAATTACAGAAAGATTTAAAGTTGCCATCCCAGCACAACCTAACAGGTCCTGTCTTAGCTTGTTAATCACACCTACATGGTTTAATCTGGTTCAGTCAGACTAGAGTTCACGTCATCTCATGGAGATAAATCGCACTCGGGTGCAAACAAAAACAACCCCACCAAGACTGATTTGATGAGGTGGGCTCGGTCTTGTACCAAACACACTCTGAAGTGGTTCGTCTATGGTGTGAACATGGTCCATAGTAGTTCCAAACCATCTCCAGGGTGATCTATTGATCTACTGATTGATTTAGAGCCAGAGCGGACAGGATGTGCAAGATTAATCTTAAGTAAACAACATCTTTGTTTAGCCATAGCTAAAATGGATGCTTTGAAAATATAATATACCAAGCTTACTGTAAACAGCTTCAGATCAATGTGTTTACGATTAGCATTTCATTGTATGAGCTCAGTATGTGTTCCATTCTCCTGTTCAGCATCTGAAGGAAGCACATAATGTGAAGCAACACTGTATGCAATTTTCCAGACATTTTCTTAAAATCACATTCAGCATTCTGGTGGAAGAGTTTTGTTTAGTAAATGTGAGCCCTGGTGGCGTGGAGATGGGGCAGTGATCAGTTATGTGCCAAAATGTAGAAATGAAATCTGATCCAATGCTTCCCGTGGTTTTGTCTAGGACAAGGTCACAACTTATTATTCATCTTAGGAAGGGAGTGTATTCTTGTGGTTGCTTTCATAATTAAGTTGTCAGTGTCTGAGAACACAGCAGAAAGGCAAGGCCATTTTCTGTCTTTGGCTTAATGAATACGCTCCGCTGCGCTGTCCTCTGTCTTTAGAACACAGATACTGTCAACATTGCACTGAGTCGGCATAATTACAGGAAGGTCTCCCTGTTCACGAGTGCATCCTCGTGTGACTTTGCCTCCGTCTACTGTGGAATGTATCAGCATGGCATACTAATCAGTAGGGGTGGCAATTTCGACATGGAAGTTCAAACAGTTTTGAAACACACCAGCACTCCCCATTTCAATACGGTGCTTCAACAACTGTTTTGAAACTTCTCACGCAGTCGTCACGTGATGGTTTAGGAGGCGTGGCAAAACGCCACCACACAATTTTCTTCAATGAATCAAGGGAAAGCTTTTATTGAAAACTGGTATAGAACAATTGGCACAAATTAAAATGCAGACATAATCATCATCTCATANCTTTTATTGAAAACTGGTATAGAACAATTGGCACAAATTAAAATGCAGACATAATCATCATCTCATAAGTATAATAATCAAAAAATTGTTGCCATTGCATTAAAGTCTTTGCATCAGAATGGCAAAACTAAATAAGCATTAGCAGTAAAATGTATGAAAGTATCCAAAGTAAAACAAAACAAAAAATAAAGAACTGTTTGTGTGAAAAGGTTGATAAATTACCTCCACATGTACCTCATATGTGTTAATGCAGCAATAATGAAACTTGTCCAAAATAGAGATATTAGGTGTATTCTCATCTGTGTGAACAACTTGTATCTCCAGTTGTGGAGTGTACAAAATTTCATTTTCCGATTTTAAAAAATCCCAAACTTGGGAAAATGCGTTGCCTTTATACTTAAAATGTTTGGGGATTTCCATGCACTCACATTAGGGAAAGAAATTCTAAAAAATTTAGTCAAGTAAAGATTATTTTTATTGCCCAATATCACACATAATGTCTCAAATGGCTTTATAGGCCCACACAATGATTACAACCCAACCCAAGCTCTCTAAGAAGATGAGGAAAAACTCCCTAAAAACCTTATTATATAAGGAAAAGTGGAAGAAAACCTTGGGAGATGCTATTCAGAGAGAGATTCCCTCTCCTCAAATGGCCAGGTGTGCAATAGGTGGTGAAACAGGTAAATTACAAGGATCAAAACAAGGAAATATTACAGAATAATACAAACAACAAATAATCAATGATCCAGTGTTAATCTGGTCATTATGAAATCATCATGATGATTTCAAAGATGAGTCACAGAGTGAATGTCCACAAGTGGGAGTATGATCAGTTTTCGGGAGAGAGGGGGTTGAAGGAATTGTTTTGTTCCAAATGAGTTTATAATTGTATATGTATTCAGGAGGGACTGCAGCAGTCAGAGGCTCCATATGGCATTTATGCATGTCAACCAGGTAGCTAAATTGGCTGACTCAGCAATGTGCACATGTGCAGGTACAAGCAGACAGCTTGATGTGGAAGCGCTTCATCTGTAACTTGAACAGATATCAATGAGTACAACTTCACTCCTGATGAGCCGCAACACATCAGAATGTTCCAAACCGCACTGTGGGAGCCAGATAAGGAAGGTAAACATGAAGAAAAACGATTAACTTGTTATATCAAAACTGTCAAATTACCTCGCTGAAGAAAAATGTTTTGTGGCTTCATCACTGTCTGTGTTTACTCTGTCCACGTGGGCAGGATTTGGAGCAAAATGTGCAGGACTGACTTGAAGAGGAGCCTCATCAGGAAGATGATTATCTGGTTCTGTGTACGGTGAGACACAAATATTATATTATCAGTCTTATTAAACAAATTTGCCATCAAGAGCATTCGGTCACCATTAACCTAAACATATAGACTGCCCCATTAATATCCACTACCTTGCCTATGCCTCTAGAAACTGGATGCTACCATTCATTTGGGAAGACAGGAAGATACCTGCATGATTTGTGTGTTCTGTGGAAGCTTCTGTTGTCAGTTAAGCTGTTCATAAAAATGTCTGCTGAAGAAACTCGTATATAGCTGAATAAACTCGTATATGACTGATGAATCAGACTGAGGAATATTGACCTTCCAACAGCTAAGACGCTGTAAATTCAGTCACTTAAATCAGTTTCTAGTATACTACATATGACATGAATGAATATATGAATATACATTTGTGTGTAGTATCTTAATGCCTGTGTGGGCTGGGCACCTTTTGGTTTATGAAAGTTGAATCATAATAATAAAAAAAAAATATTCATTTATTCAAATTACAGGTGAACAAATATGCAGACAGATGGTGAAGTTACTACCGTCCAGGATTAATCAAAATAACCACAACATTGATCCAATGTTTGTACAAAGAATCTGCTGCAGGCTTCAGCTACATTTTACTAATTTTGATTATTATTTATTACATTTTCTACTTTTGAGATACTGTAACTTTACAACATAAATGTTCCTTTGCTGCCCAGTATTCTATCAAATCTGCTTTTGAAGCTAAGTAGTTTATTACATAGATCAATACACTGTATTCCATTGTTGCAGCAGGACATGCAAGGCACCATTATGAATTAACTGTAGCACGATGTTGGGCAAGTGAGCCAAAAGATGTAGAGAACTAGGGGTTTACTTAAATGATGTTGGAAATTAATGCTTTTCTGTGATTCTGATTTCAATTTTAATAGCATTTAAACTAGTTTTGTGACTAATTTTAATAAAAAAAAAAAAAAAAANAAAAAAAAAAAAAAAAAAGTTGGTTTAATTACTGGATCATGGCTTATTTGCTGTTTAAATCATCCTGTAATGTTTCATTGTTTTTTTGTGTGTGTGTAATTTGTCTATTTCCTCACCTGTGGCTCCTATTGCACCTGCACACCTTCAAGGAGAGGGAAACTGTTTGAATTGTTTCTCCTGAGGTTTCCTTTTATAATAAGGGCTTTTTTTTTTTTTTTTTTTTTTTTTTTTAATGTGGGGGTCCTCAGCTTGGGTTGAGTCGGAAACCCTTAATGCATCAGTCTGTAAAGGCCCTTTGAGACACTACTGTTAATTAGTATGGATTTTTTTTTTTATGCCGGAAAAATGTTTTCAAAGAGTGATATCTGGGGAGAATCACAGAAAAATAAATAAATATCCCTTCATTCTTGTTTAATATTTGATCATTTAATTTACCGTATATACTTGAGTATAAGCCAATCTTCTATAAGCCAACGCCCTGATTTTGACCTGCAAATGAGATTTTTAAAGAAACCTGTGTATAAGCCCAACCCCTGACATTGTTCCATCAATGTATTTGTTTAGCAAATGACCTGTTTTTCTGGGTATTGTCAGTAATCCTGTGATTTTCTGAAAATAATCCACTTACCAGTTGTGGCAGCTGTTTTAAAACTTCACCACTTTAACAGGGCTTCTCTTCCTGACTCACACTGGATTGATAACATCGCACTCTTGTTCTTTTCGTAACTTATTTATTGTCAAAATCAAAATAGCAGAACATGACGTGAGCTGAGGTCAAAAACTTTACCGCTGCCCCGTTTCACATAAACACTGATTAATCAGTCTCCAGCTGAGAGACAATAAATAGACTCTTCCTCCGTGAAGCAGCCAGCAATGATCACCTAATCAATCAATTAAGATATACAGTAAATATTCAAAAATAATAACTTATTTGGTTTCACTTTTCCCAAATTAAATATTTTAAACATTTGATAATTAACCAAGAAATGGGTCTAACACCAGTACCAGTAAATATATTTCAGCAGCTGATTACCGTAATTGACCAGTCACAACAACGCTTACTGTCCACTGCAAAATGTGCTGCATAAGATGTTTAGTCAGGAAATATCTCATTCTAAGGTATGATTTAAACTATTTTCCATGGGTAGTGGTAAGGAGTAGTATTTCCACCCCTGGAAATTTCGCTCTCTGGGATCTGATTTGAATTTCTCGTGTAGAAATCGCCCCCCCAATTTGGTTTGTGAAATTTGGTAATAAAAACTCGGCTTATACTCAAGTATATACGGTAAATTACTGAGATTACTGATTGTATTGTAATCACATCTGTCTCCCACCTCCATTATCCATATACAGGTATTTAGTCATGCAATTTAATACTAAATCAACTATAACTGTAAAATTCTAGCCGTATGGGGCTCACTGGCACATATTAAATGGTGTCCGTGGCCATTAGCAAAATTTTGGGATCCACACCTTTTGCTACAAGTGTAGCCAGCAGTGAGTTGGGTTGTAACTATTGAGTGTAGGGAAACTGGAGAAGTGGAGCAAAGTGGTAAACAAAATAAAGAAAAAGCAGCAAAACTAACCATACGGCAGACTGCTGCTGCTGCTCATAAACAGTGAGTATCAGCGCTCTATTTTTTTTATTGTACATTTCCTGCTCTCAGCGTCTGCTTCCTCTATGCCTGTTGTGGATTTTAAATCAGCCTCAGGCTAGATGCTTCTTTACTGTCAATCGACAGCTCATCAGGATGACTGACATGCATGGGGGCAGAAACCTGGCCAGCTGAGGAGGAGGAGGAGGAGGAGGAGGCCATGACTAACGACACATTTCTTTCATCAAAGTGACAACTTGCATATTATGGCTACAACTGGTATAGAAAAGCAAACAATTTTCCTCCTGATTAGACCCCCAAAATATCTATTTGTTTGGTTCTTTTCATTCACAAATATGTCAGATTTAATGTTTCAATTGACACTTTAATTACAGATCTCCAGATTTATAACATTTATCAGCATTCATTGATTGCTCAGGTTAATGTACTACTGCAACCTCAGTCTGAATTGTCTGAAAACATGAATTGCTCTTCAGTCGAACTTGAAGCTCACAGCTGAAGGGATATTTGAAGAAAAAGCCAGCTGGTTGTATTTTATCCTTTATTTTAAGGGATCAATACCGTTGCACCAAATTCTATAAGAGTAGCCATTGATCCTCCTCCTCTTGTACTCCTGAGCTGGTTGCCGGGTGTGTCGAGAGCACAGCGCGCCTTTGTTTCCAGCTCAAGGACATTTTTCAGCATTTCCATGTGCTGTTTTTGAAAATCACATCCTCAGCACAAAGATATTACTGCAAATGCAATAAGGGCATTGCAAGTCCTATTTACATACCTGCAATTTTCATTTCTCAGGCATATTTGCTTATTGCAGTACAACACCCAACAGAGATCATTGGCCTTGAATTAGAATCGTTTCATTTATTGTGTATTTTCAACAAAATATTTACCTGCTGTGTGTCCACATGATGCCACAGTAAAGGGGAAACCTCTACTCGTCCCCNCCCCCCCCCCCTTCTTTATGTAACATCGCTTGATCTGACTGACCCCTTATTGGCCTCACAGCCTCACCTTTAGACTTAGGTCAACGAGGTACCTCTGATCCTGACCTACAGAGGAGGATAACTGCAGAGGAGCAACAATAAATTGCCTCCTATGTGCGGTGCTAAGTTGTTTATATCTGTTCTCTGTGTGTGTTTGTGGCTGTGTGTTGCAGGGGTGGGGTATTGGGGTCACTGTGCAATTTAGCTAGACGCCAACTAGAGCTGACAAAAAAAAAAAAAAAAAAAAAAAAAAAAAAAAANAAAAAAAAAAAAAAAAAAAAAAAAAAAAAAAAAAAAAAAAAAAAAAAAAGTGGGATGCAGAGCTACGGCTTATCATTTGCTGTAACAGCCCTGTCACATTTACAATATGGTGCCGTCCAGAATGTAATGGAGTGCTGTGTTTGCAGAGAGGATAGAATAGCCCTCACTTATTGCTGCTCATCATAGCGGTGCATTGCTGAGCAATTAAAAAGCCATCAACTGACTCCCAACTAATTACTTCCTGTGTCATCTGACCTTGTTGATATTAAATAAAGTACTTGTCTGTAAAATGAGGTGAACGGAGCAAAAGTGCAGTATCAGTATAGTTGATGTTACAGACTGAACAAGGTCCATATGCTTCAGTTTATTACACTGCACTCATTACTGCGATACAAATTATTTTAAAAAAAAGAGAGAGCGAGAGAGAATGGAAATGACCCTGTCCACCCAAAGTATATAAAGTATGATATAGTGTAGTAGTAATCAAATACAAGTGTCTGCAGCATAAAGTGTGATTTAAGTGAGTGATAGAAAGTGTTATATAAGTATTTCTGTGTTAATATATTAATTATTAGCATCAGTTAATTGGCATTTACACTTGCTAGTCATTATGCCAACAAGCCTCATTTCTCCTTACTTGGCAACCACAAAGCATGACAAACTAAAACTCTAAATCCTTTAAAATGTGAACTCAGCAACAAACACACTTTATTACCCCTGTGGCAGGATAGTAATCAAATACATCACCCTTAATTATTCTCAATATAAACAAAAATTATTGTGCTGTTTGTTTTTTTTTTTGGTCAACCGTTAACAACTACAGACTGCATTCCTTCAAAATAAAGCTTCCAGTGTGATAGGAAGTACTGAAAAATAAAAGTCAGCCAAAATATGGTGAAGTTTATGTTTGGCTTAAATAGTATTTTGGTTCGGTTCAGGTCTGGATTAAATTGTATGTCATCTGTAACTGGATCGTGGTCTGCCTACTGAGGATAAGTGAATTTTTCAGTGTGGATCACACATCATTAATGGAGGGTCATAGTGCTGAAAGGAGCTAACTGCAGGCAGCATATGGATGAGGTTTGTAGCTGTATTAATATGCCAATATTATCTCTTGTTAGAATTATTGTTAAAATTAAAATTACCTTTTTTTTTTTTTCCCCAACTACAATTTGTTATGGATGAGGTTTGTAGCTGTATTAATACACCAATATTATCTCTTGTTGGAGTTATTGTTAAAATTAAAATCACCTTTTTTTTCCCCAACTACAATTTGTTAAAAGTTTGTTTTTTGTAATCACCACCTCTAAAATTGACTGTCCAAAACTACAGTATATTCCATCCTCATTCCCAGATGCTTTATTACACTTATAATTAGTAATTGTTATACTGAGTTGCTTAAAATGCAAGGGGAAAAAATCCATCAGAGTCAAAACATTTGATTTTGGTGCTGTCATGCATGTCACATCCATACAGGTGCAAGAAAAGGTTTGTGAACTATTTAAAATTATGTAGATTTCTGTGGTTTTCAGATTTTTCTGCATCTAAATTATAGTCTGGTCTATAGTAAAAGAAAGTAAAGGAATAATTGCATCTGTTTTTGTCAATAATGAGAACACCATTTAAACATTTACAGTGAATGTTTAAAAAAAAAAAAAAAAAAANAAAAAAAAAAAAAAAAAAAAGTAGGTGAACCTCTAAGATAACAACTTCTCCAAAAGCCATTTGGAGCCAGATGAGAATGAGATTGGAAGTGTGTGTTGTAGAGGTGCCATGTTCTGTAAAAAATAAGGTGCATTATGTTTACAGTTTACAAAAGACCACCTGAATATTTCCTATCGCTTCTGGGACAATGTCCTGTGTCCTGGATGAGATAAAAGTTGATTTTTTTCTTTTTTCTGGCAGAAATACATAAGACCATGTTTGGAGGTTAAAAAAAAAAAAGAAAACACTGCACAGTAACGCCAAAAGCTTTTGAAGCATGATGGAGGGAGTGTCAAGGTTTTGGGGCTGATTTGCTGCCTCAGGTCCTTGACAGCTTTATACTCATTCAGGGAATACTGAATTCCAAATTGTATCAAGAAATTTTACAGAAGGATGTCATAGTAGCAGTCAGTCATCTAAAGCTTAATAAAGGTGGGAGGATCAATCAATCAATCAATCAATTTATTTAAAGTGCAAAATCACCATGCATCATGGTCCCGATACACTTTACAGTAAAGGTAAAAAGTAGGGACATTAAAAAGATCATCAAAGCAAAGTTACAGTAAAAACAAGAACNCAAAAAAAAAAAAAAGTAGGACATCTACAGTATGTTTTGCAATGGTTAAGTCATAGTCCAGACTTTAACCCAACAAAAAGTCTTGATATGACCTGAAGAGGGCTGTTGATGCAAGAAATCCCAGAAATATAGATGAAATGAAGTAGTCTTGTAGGGAGGAATCCTTCAAAATTCCTCCTGATCGTTGTGCAAGTTTGATCAGCAGCTACAGGAAGTTCTACCAGTTATTAAATACAAGGTTCAAATATGTTTGCCAGCCAGGAGTGTGAATGATTAGCACTTAGAAACACAACCGTTTGTGTCTCCTGAGTTCAGGCAGAATGTTTGTCTGCTATGACTTGAATAATGATCAGATCACATTTAATAAATAATTGATGCAGAAATCCAGACAATCCCAGTTTTGATCGTATTACTGCACAGAGCAGTTTTTCTTTTAATGTAGTTAGCAAAGGTAGCTGTGTAACTAGAATGTTAAGAGCAATGTCAACAACTCCTGCTTTCAGCAACTATCAAATGAAAACTATAATTTTTTTTATAGCAAGGATGAATATCAAGTAGTAGAATTAAAATAAACCCAACACAGATCAGGATTTGGGTTTTTCACTGACTGTGAGACCTGGTTTGCCCCAGTGTGTTGGTGCCAGAGCCACCAGCCCCTCGCAACCACTGGTCAAAATTCATTTTCTATTAGTTTAACTTCAAAGATTTGCACACTGGCAGCACATCACACTGTTGCTGTATATACCATCACATCACAGGGTTGTCTGTCATGCTTTAACCCAGTTTTTTATGTCACTTTACACCCTTTTTACCAGCTGTGAGACCAAGTTGATTCTCTGCTTCCCTTTATTGAAATTCCACTGTTTTGTTTGGATATTCGCGATAAATCAATGGAAATGAGCAAGCTGGATTCTCCATTGAAATAAGCCATTATACCTATAGAAAAGCCTGCATTAACTGTTGTTTGGTGTGCCTTTTACCTACTTTTACTGATTTTTCCCTCTCCTGATGAAACAGTATTTTACCTCTTTATGTCACAACCTTTCAAAGCCCCAGTGCACTTATCAGAGGAGAGTGCTGATGGAGCAGCCGGGCACCTTCCTGCTGTTGGGCAGCAGAATTACTTTGGTTCCACTGAATAATGAAGTGGAGTGTGTACCCAGTATTCTAATTAAAACCCATGGTCATTCATCTATCTAATTGCTACAATGCCTCGCAGTATAATTTCGTCCCCAGTGTACCTTTCCAGTCTGTGTTCTCTGCTGTACAAGCTTCTGCCAAAGAGAACGGCTCTGTGACAAACATACATCTCACCAAACATCAGTGTCCCCTTATCACACCCTTATACACACTCTCAAACATACACTGATCAGCCACAACATTAAAACCACTGACAGGTGAAGTGAATAACATGGATCATCTGGTTACAATAGCATCTGTCAAGGGTGAGATATATTAGGCAGCAAGTAAACAGTCAGTTATGAAGTTGATGTGTTGGAACCAGGAAAAATGGGCAGCGTAAGGATCTGAGCGACTTTGGCAAGGACCAAAGTGATGGCTAGATGACTGGGTCAGCATATCCAAAACGGCAGGTCTTGTGGTGTTCCCAGTATGCAGTGGTCAGTACCTACCAAAAGTGGTCAAAGAAAGGACAACCAGTGAACCGGTGACAGGGTCATGGGCACCCAAGGCTCATTGATGCATGTGGGGAGCGAAGGCTAGCCCGTCTGGTCTGATCCCACAGAAGGGAACAGCTGTTTGTACTGTCATACAAACAGCAGAAAAAATGACTGCTGCTATGATAGACAGGTGTCAGAACACACAGCATGGCAGCTTGCTGCGTATGGGGCTGCATAGCTGCAGACTGCTCAGAGTGCCATGCTGACCCTTGTCCACTCCCCAAAGCTTCTGCATGGACACGTGAGTGTCAGAACTGGACCATGGAGTGATGGAAGAAGGTGGCCTGGTCTGATGAATCAGGTTTTCTTTAACATCATGCTGACGGCCGGGTATGTGTGCATGGTTTACCTGGGGAAGAGATGGCACCAGGATGCACTATGGGAAGAAGGCGAGCCAGCAGAAGCATGGTGGTGATCTGGGCAATGAAACCTTGGGTCCTGACATTCATGTGATGTCACTTTGACACGTACCACCTACCTAAACATTGTTGCAGACAGTACACCCCTTCATGGCAACAGTGTTCCCTGATGACAGCGGCCTCTTTCAGCAGGATAATGCGCCCTGCCACACTGCAAAAATTGTTCAGGAATGATTTGAGGAACATGACAACGAGTTCAAGGTGTTGACTTGGCCTCCAAATTCCCCAGATCTCAATCCAATCCAGCATCTGTGGGATGTGCTGGAAAAACAAGTCCGATCCGTGGAGGCCCACGTTGCAACTTACGGGACTTAAAGGATCTGCTGTTAATGTCTCGGTGTTAGATATGGACACCTTCAGAGGTCTGTGGAGTCCATGCCTTGACAGGCCAGAGCTGTTTTGGTGGCACAAGGGGACCTGCATGATATTAGGCAGGTGGTTTTAATGTTGTGGCTGATCGGTGTATGTCCACTTACACCTATAGACACAGACGAAACAAAAAGTCAGACAAACACATCACGGAAATGACCACCGCTGCTTTAGTTGTTATTCGAAACAAAAATCCCAAGTTGCACATTGGAAGACCTGCTTTAATTATGTGGGATTGTTTTACATACAGCAAATAAACACACCAACACACACATACACACACATGCCCTTGTACATACACAGTAAAGTCACCCAATACCACAGTCATAAGTATTACATTACATGCAAAGATATCAAGATCACAGGCAGTTTTGGATGAAGATTTATATTCATTTACACACACACACAAAAACAGAGCAGATTTATTTTTTCCAAATTTGTACAACAAATAAACATGAAAAAATTCAAATCCAAACCTTGATGAGTGTAGCAACACATTTGCACTGTGATGGCAAACCTGATGCTTCTCTGCAGGAAGCAAAACGAAATGTATGAATAGCAGCAGTATATTATGAGGAAATTCTATGTGGAAATGAAAATTGTACATATATATGCATGTATGCTATAAGTTGATTGATTGTGATGAATTATATACAGTGTATATATATATTTATCGTATGGTGTGTCAAGAGCAGTAGAGAGACTGGAAGGTGCTGAAACCTTTAGTGAAGTTTTGTGTCTGGTGTATTCAGAGATTATCCTAGTGTCTCTCAAAGATTCATTTTGCTCATTTTTTGGCTTTTTCACTCAAGAACACATTTCTTTCACAAAACTGATAAATAAAAATACAAACACATTTGCAACATGTTACATGTATCGTCTTTTGCACCAGTAACCACAGCAATTCTAATTATTCTCATAGCTTCATACATTTGGTATAACAAGAGAACTAGGATAAGCCTGACATTAGATCAAATATATGTTTTTTTAAGGTAAACTAAAATGATAAGTAATGATGTCATAGAAAGATTTTTTTTAAAAAAAATAAAACATCACTCCTGTAATTATAAAATTAGATTCTAGAGGTTGATTTAATGAATACCTCCAGCTCTAAATGAGAGAGACAAGATTTGAAGCATCATTGGCACCAACAATGATATAATTGGGTTTATTTACAATATATATGTTTTCTAGTTCCATGAGCATGTCGAGATCCTCTCCCTGCTCAGGCAGCAAATCTAAATTTGATTTCTGACTTACTGTATACAAAATAAACAAGATATAGCATTAGCTGTTTTGCATTATATACCTAAAATATTTATGGTAAACCTTAAAGCTCCAGAGGGAGCGACTTGGATTTATTTCTTCAAAAGATTGAAATCTGTCTTAGTGTCATAACAAAGCATTGGCTGTGTATTAACACATCACACAGCTTTCTTAAAGCGGGATGCTTTAGTTCTCTGCATAGAGTTTCTACAAGACTTGTACCACATTTAAAGTAATATAATGATGCAAAAATGTGATACCACTATTATCTGTCTGAGAAGTTACATTTTATGCTGCGAAAATTGCTCAGGAAACTGTTGCAGAAGGCTGAAAAGCTATCATAAAGATGTAACTGCTGTCCCTGAGGGACTCCATGTGTCTGCTTTCTAAGCAATGAAGCAACGTGATGGAGCCTCAGTTCCACCATTGTAACATTAGGATGAGTAAGTTCAGGCATTTGAAAGTTTTACCTTAAAGGAGATAATGTTATATAATGTTTTTCCATCATTTTATATACTGTAGTAGTGAGTGTGTGTTGCCAAAGGTTCACACCTATAGAAAACTAGAAAAACCCACAGGTCCTGAACTGCCCTGAAAGCTTTGTTTTTGATTAGTTATTTACTTTTATGTGAGTTTACATCACCAGGCAACACACCAAAATTTATCTGCCTACATTCCTGACTGCATTGACCCACGCAGGATGAGGCTAGAGCGGTCCGTGGGAGCTTCCAGTTCCAGCCTAATGCAGCTGGCCAATCAGAACAGAGCAGACTTTTTGGGAGGCCTTAAAGGGACAGTACCTAAAATGGCATGTTTTTTACTCATTGTGCACAGAGGTGCTGCAGCAAGGCAATATAGAAGAGGATCAGTGTTGTTGTTTTTTTTTTTTTTTTNTTTTTTTTTTTTTTTTAATATACATTAAAGTATTGCAAAGGTTTCAAAATAGACCCTTCATTGTAAATAAAAAAAACATGGAAATCTGTATAATACATTCCCATTAAATATTGTAGTTGCATAATGAATTCTGCAGTAAGATACATTTGGATTCCAAATTATCCAGTCATGAAACTAATTAGTTATGAATGACAAAGTTCTGCTGATCTGATCTATAATTTGTATATATAATAATATATATACTATATACTATAATATATTAATATAGTAATAGTAATTAGTAATATATATTCAGTGCTAGCAACACGGTGAGGGACAACGTAAGATATAACTCCAAATTTTTCTCTCACAAATTCTACTAAAAACACACAGCCCAGAAAAAACCTCACATACGCAAATTAGAAAACTCACACACACACACACACGTACACACAATGATCCACCATACATAAAACTGTATTTGTGAGATCACATATACGCACACCGAAAAATCTCTCTTATGCCATTAAAATGTAATACTAGAGAAAATTTGGAACTACTGTATGTGCCAGCGTCATCTGTGTGTATGAGATCAATTTTAGTGTAATGTGTGGAAATGACTGCATTGTGTAAAAGCTATCTCAGTAAGGTGAGTGAGAGTTATTTCAGTAAATAGTGTGAGAGGAAATTTCACTGATAATAGAAGTGGAATCTTGTGCCAGATGTTGGTGAGGCACTGAAGACAGGAACTGGACCACAAAGCATAAACCAATCACTGCTGTGTTTACAGATTTAACACCAATAAACTTTGCTACAAATTATGTTTATTATTGACTGATTACAGCTATAATTATCTCTGCCAATAGTCCCATCTGTTTGTCTGTTTGTGTGTATGATTTCAATAAAATACGGTTGAAAGTTTGTCCATGTGGGCCAAGGAAGAGCTGTTTCATGTTTAGGGCGATAACACTGTTGGATATTCCAGTAAGATAAGGTTTAGAAGCTTTTTTGCTGGCTTCTTTGGTTCCAAACTCATGTCCTTGTTAATTTCTGCCAACCTAGATTTTTTGGCACTTTCAGTTTTTTGGCTGTGGGGGGTGAAGTGGTGGTGAGTGTCGAAGAGGTAGTTTTTCGTCACCACTCCTCCAGCAAATTTCATCCAATCTTCAACAAATTTGGTGTGTAATAGAGGTGCAAAGCAAAGCTGTTATCTGCATGTGTATCTGTATGCAGGATGTAATCGATGCAAAACAGGAGGGAAAAAAAGTGCTAGTTCTCATGAGAGAGATGATTTTATAAAGAGCTGCATTGCGACTTTATGGGTTTCTACTTGGAATTATCATTAACATTGCAAAAAAAAAAAAAGTGTCATTAAAAAGAAAGAAGATATTACTGGTTTAATTCAGATGGTTCGTAGCATGTTCTGTAAACACTCAATAACATAGTGTATATGGTTTTGCCAAATTAAATGGAAAATATGAATCATAGTGTAAATGTTGACATGGATAAACACATCTATTGGTCTAAGGTGCAATAAGGTTCCTGGGTTTGAATTGGGCCTCCCAGTTTGGGTTTCCTGCGGGTGCTCTGGTTTCTCCCACAGCCCAAAACATGCAGGTTAAGTGAACTGAAACTTTTAATTAAATTGCCCATATGTGTGAATGTCCATGTGATCTGTCTATACATGTGTTAGTCATGTGACACACTGGTGACCTCTACAGGGTGTACACTGTCTCTCGCCCAGAGAACACTGAGAAAGGATTCAGAGCTAACAAGCTAACATGCTGCTATGGGGTTAGCTAAAAACTCATCCATAATTTCCCAGGATGCAGGGTAAAAGGTGTGGGCAGAGGGTGTTGCTCCCGCTGAAGTGCGCCACACTGCAGGGGGCACATGTTCGCTGACAGGCCTACAGAGGATGCAAACAATCACCTGCTACCACATGTTCCTTTAGGGGCCGCACTGTTACATTAATGCATGGAGTTTCAACTCATTATTCATAGCTGCTTGACTCCAGGGGAAAAAAACTAGTGGGATGGGAGCTACGGCAGTGGAAAATGGATACCGGAGCATCTTTAGCATTCCAGGTGGTATCAAGCCAAAGGGAATGTGGCTTTGTGTCATGCAAAATGGAAAGCATGTTTAAATTTAGTTCCAAATGCGCTAATTTCAAGATAAGAGATTTGCTTTGTAATGAATAGAGTGCTCAACTTTTTTTTCTTTTTTTTTTTTTTACTGAAATGAAAACATTTGAAACATTTTTTTTTGTCAGTAAGAAGCCATAAGTCAATAAATAAATGTGATTCGGGACCATTGAGACATTCAAGGATGCTATGAAGTCTCTTTCAAGCAATGTCAACAGTAAATCCTTCGTCAGTAGTCTTGAAGTAGTAAAAATATATTTCTATAGCAACTTTCAAGACAGGCGTCACAAAGTGCTTTAGAAAAATGACATGGCACAACAAAATTAAAAACTGAATTTAAGAATCAATTAAAAATAATTTAAAAAAGTAATAATAAAATAGGGAGTAACACACAATCAGCAAATACAATTAAAAAAAAATACATGCATTAATGTAAAATAGGGTTCATTAGCCCTAAGCAAAAGCTGACTGAAACAAGTTTGAGCTTCTTTTTAAAAGCATCCACAGTGTCCACTATTCTCATGTCCAAAGGCATAGAGTTCATGTTTAGGGGCAACAACTTGAAACACATAATCTCCCTTAGTTTTAAGTCTGGAGCATGGAACAAACAATAAGCCCATTGTTGTGCAAATAAAAATGTAGATATTTAGTCTAAGCATGCCAAATACATATTAATAAAGTAAGGGTAAATAGTTTAAACTTCATGCCGTTGGATTTTTTATTTCTCTAACTTAGGTGTCATTGAACTTTATCAGAGCCCATCCTGAAATCAGCCACAGTTTGAACATCGCATTCTCTCATGTTTTATTAAAATGGACCTTGTTTGATTGCAACATCAAAGTGGAACCTGTGCACAATATGATTATGGAATAACAAAAAGAAGCAAGAGGAGAAAATGAATGTAACATTCATGCTGTCTATTTTAGACTTCATTGATATTATATGAGTGGAGTGAGAACTTCAAAGAGAGGGTGCATCAGCTTGAAGGTGCAGGTTTTCGGTGTATTCTGTTGACTCTTGCTTCTGATGTAAACCTGCATTAAATCCAACTTTTTGATATTAATACTGAATCAGATGGCACAGTAATGTGACAGGGATGAACTCACAGAATTATCACCAAACTCTGCAGCTATATACAGCTTTCAGCTCAATGTTTTGATTTTAGAAACACACATTTATTGACTGCTATCTGCTCTCGTCCATTTGTTTCTAGCTGTAGAGGAAACTGGTTCTATTAAAGTAGCTATGATATATTTAGGGATTCCCCGTCAACATCTCCCTACATCAGTTATAGCACCAATCAGATTTAACAAACCCACCAGATTGCTAACTTCACAACATTAGTGGTCTGAGACCAGATGACCCTGTATCAATCACATGCAAAACAAAGAAATGTTACTTGTGGCACAATGTCCATGTTGTAAAATATATATTAGCACCAAGTACTATAACGTATACCAGTTAGAGGCTCTGTTTCCCAAAGCTAATGTAATACTGAGATATAATCCTCAAACACTTATTCTTCGGGTTGTGTGTCAAAGTACAGCACAGGAACAATTTCTCCATTTGTAGCTTAACTTTATTTTCTTAGCCCATCATTTCCACCTCACCACCTTACATCCAACCTCCACCGTTACTCTACTCTCCCCCCCTTCTCTCACTCTCCAAAATCACTCCGCCATACCAATCACTCCCAGTCAACCGTCCTCATCAGCAAATACCTAGTCCCTTCATAAATGCAACAGAAATATTACAATAGCTTACATTCTTTGGCTATATAAATTGACAAAGAGAAATAAAATATATACTCAGATTTAGAAAAATAAACCTCATCTTACACTGACATGGTCATAAAAAATCCATTATATGAAGGTTCTTACTCTTAAAGAAGGTTAAAGTATTGTAAGTTAAGAAAAGTATTGTAATTTAAGGCTTTCTAGAAATGATCATAGATTAACGAATGCTGCTTATCCATATCTTCAGAAAATGTGGATGTAGGAAAAAAAAAAAAACAAGTTTGATTTAAATTCAGTGTTGTTTTTGGTCATTTTTAATTTTAATTCTTGTAAACCTCTAAGAACAATCATTATTGGTAAAAGGGCCTCAATATTTTTTGGGTGGAGACAAAACAATTTTTAAAAAGAGCTAATATTGGACATATTTGCATCAGGCAAACAGATAAACGGATCCAGTGGGTTGCTAATCTTACTCTGTGTCTGCAAAATGTCTAAGCCGTAAATGTCAAAGTACTGAATCACACATTTACTGTAGCGACGTGTAAACATTGTGTTTTCTCACAAAAATGAGCCTTGAGCAAACACAGAGTTGGGGTTCTTTCCTTTTGCTGTAGATTTTAAAATATTCATAAGCTAAACAATGTACATTTGGCTCCTTTTGGGAAAGACGTGGAAACAGCATAACAGTCTGAAGCATTCTGAAAAGACAGCGTGAAACAGAACAGAGACCTTATATCTACAGTAGAAATGATATTTTTAAGCCACATCACCATGTTGGTAGACAACTCCAAGGATGAACGGGATTGATCCTTCTGCAGTGCAAAATGAAATGCTCTGTGTTCATAGTACACGTTTATGCTTGAAGTTATTATCAGCAGGATACAGTGTGATGAAATGTGGTTATGTTCTTAAGAAAATATTATTTTAGCTTTAAGTATTCCTGTTTCATTTCAAATGACTTTTTGGGGGATTTCAACAGCAGAACAAAGTAATCCCCTTGGTTTTTAAGGAAAGAACAAGTCTTTAATGTCTTTTTATTTTAGATCATGCTCCCTTTTACAGTTTTTGGTAGACATTGTCTGTTTTATTGAAAGTGCAAGCTCCAGCAAAGAGATGTGTCTGCTCGTACACGATGTTACAAATATACTGTCTTTTAACTTCACAAGGAAACATTCAAGGACACAAAATTCTGGGGAAATCCCAGTGCAGCTCAAAGGGAAATATTCTGACAGGTTTACTGGGTGACCTGGTTCTGAGAGCAAGGGTTCCTAAGTTAAAGCAAAACTGGTAGAGAATGTGAATTAACTCTTTGACGTTGAATCTGGAGCCAAGAGAAGCCGAGCCCTGGGAGATGGGAAGTGAGCCCTATTGGAGTGGTGAATATTCTACCACATCATATCAAAATAATTTTCTTTATGTGTCTGATTCTTACCCGTGAACAGAATCCATTTAGTAGGTGTACATCTCAAAGTCTTCTTGATGGGATCAAAGTCAGCGTTTGGGCTAATGGGTGAGGTTGACACAAAGAGCATCTCCTCACTGAAACAGTCTGCACTTTTATCTGTCTTTTGTACATTTGCTCTTTCTTTAATAATCTGAGTGCTTTGGTTTTGGTCCTTGGGATTTAAATGTCTTCAAGGGTCCTCTATGTCTGCAAACAGGAGGGCAGGTGAACACATGGGCTTTGTAAAGCACTTAAGCAATTAAAGGCATGGGAGTAGATCACATATTTACCTTTAATATGAATGTGTTTAGCATATATAATTGCTTCTGTGCAGTGCTGGCTGTTTAAATATGTAATATTCTACTAATGAGTGTCACCACAAGAGAATTTTGGTGCAAGGTGTTATAAAAAAGCCTGCAGCACCTGTTCACCTACTTATTAATATTTATTAATATCTGCTACAGGCTAAACACAGTATGGGCCTAATTTGTTAAATCCTATCCAAAGGTTACAATATCCTGAAAATTCCCTCAAAGATGTTTTTGTCGTTGGTGTGAGTCAATACAGATTAAGAAGTTGGATAGAATAGAACTTATTGTACACCAGAGGCAGGAAATCAGCTTTGGTGTAACCCAAATAGGATAAAAAACATCACAATAATACAGCATATCATCACATCATGGTATGACAAAGACAAAAAAAAAAAAAAAANAAAAAAAAAAAAAAAAAATCTAAACAGCATACGGCATATATTCATCACAAAGAGCTGCATGTTAATGTAGTTTGTTGAGTTAACTGCACGAGGAACAAATTATCCTGTATATAGATCTTTTTTTTATTTGCTAGGGGGATTCTGTAGCGCCTCCCTGAGCAGAACGACTGTAGTGTCACCACTACAGATATAAATGTCCAAGTTTCCTTTTCATTTAGGGTCTACTTTGAAATGTTTGCAGTTGGTTAAATATACAAAAAAAAAAAAAAAAAAAATACATTGAACCACTATGACTCCCCTGGAGCACTGCTGTGCACACTAAGTGAAAACAGGCTGGGTTAGGTACTGTCTCTTAAAGGACCATACTGCACTGTGAAATGTGACAAGTTGATCTTACTTAAAAACATCTAGGAAACGGATTGCCTTTTAAATATAACTATTAGTCTTCAGTTCAAGTAGACAAAGTAAACATAACTTAAGACTAATAGTTATATTTACTTACCTTTTTCAAGGCAATCGGTTTGATCAAGTTGCCACAAAGATCAACTTGCCACATTTTACAGTGTGGCAATTGTGCGTGTTTGAGCCCAATACATCCAATCCACATATTCACTACATTACTGATGATTTCCCAAAATATGCTACTTTACCGATAAATTTTAGAACTCTTTTCCTATCTTCTAGACCGCCATTGGCTTTAATTCATTCCAGTACACTTTTAAAATCAACTTGTAGATACTTGAAATGTGTTTGAGGTAAGTAATCAATCACAGCGAACATTATATCTATTAGGGTTTTCTTGTCAAAGTGACTTTATTTAACCAATTCAACACGTTGATGCACAGAAGATAATGAATGTATCCACCAGGAAATATATTTCCAGGAGAAGATGGCTTGTACCAAGAAATTAAGATGAGGGTTCCCTTTGCAATCATGCATAAATGTTAGCAGGCAAAACATTGGATTTTAAGGTGGGTGTATCAACTAAACATTTGATTTTGAAAGACTGGGGGATTTGAAAAAGGAAAACTAAAATACAGTTTTATGTTTGCAAAATTATTTGTTAGTAATGTAACATATACAGTGGGGTCCAAAAGTCTGAGACCACACTGAAAATCTGTGATGTTTTCCATGTAAATCTGGAAATAATCAGAAAGTCTGACATCACAAGAAGCTCTTTGGAACATTGTCAAATCATGCTGGAATAATTTGGCTCATCAGGTTTTGCACAAACTTGTGGAGTCCATGCCAGCTGGAGTGATGCTGTCATTACAGCAAAAGGGGGGCATACCAAATACTAACATATTCTGACATTCATGTACATTTTGCAAAGATTAAACTTTTCACTCAAATTTAAGATATTATCATTTGTAATGAAAAATCTTGTATTAAATTTTAAAAGAATACAAAATAGAAGCATTTTCACAGGTGGTCTCAGACTTTTGGACCCCACTGTATATTGGGCTCAAACATGCATGATCGCTGATAACAACACAACAACAACAATGGCCCTCACCTGAAAAGCGTGACTCACATGACTTTTGCTAATTGCAGTTTCCCATATGCATCTTATTAGTTCACTTCTCTTTCTTTTTGTAAACGCGGACCCTCCTCACACTCGTGTGTGAGTGTTAGGGTCGTGAAGCTCGGCTGTGACCAGAAGTCCATCCAACTGGCTGCCAGCTGGCTTTCACGACCCTGATGACGTCCTAGCCTGGTGGTGTCTGCTGTGTGTCCAGCTGGCTCCCCTCCCACAGTGCAGTGTGTGCATCCCNACCACCACCACCACACACACACACACATACAGACACATTCACTCTTTGTGACTCATATTTTAGTCATCACTGATTTCATATTGACTAAACTGGCATTGGATCATTGATTATTTGCTGTTCATATCATTCTGTAATAATTCCTTGTTTTTGATCTTTGTAATTTACCTGTTTCTACACCTGCGGCTCCTATTGCACACCCAGCTGTTCAAGGAGAGGAAATCTCTCTTTGGATAGCCTTTCCCGAGGTTTCTTCCACTTTCCTTATATAATAGAGTTTTAGGGAGTTTTACCTCATCTTCTTAGAGCTTGGGCTGGGTCGGGAACCACTAATGTGTGGGTCTGTAAAGCCCTTTGAAACATTGTGTGTGATCCTGGGCTACAAATAAATTTGACTTGACTTGACTGTTGTGACTGTTCAGCTGCATCAGGCATGAGCTGATAAAAAGCCGCGACTGTGAGACGTGGGTGCTAGCTTAACACTCGCTGCTTGCCTTATAGACACATGAAGGGTATGATAAAAATGGATATAAACATGTTATGGAAGTAAAGGACTAATGGAAAACAAAACTTTCAGGGCCTTTGGGTTTGACTTACTGGATGCATTTCTATAGGCATGAGCATCAAGTTTTGCAACTTTGACAATGCTTCATTCATTTCCCTCGAAAAAGCTAATATGTTCCCTTTACAAATTAATTTAGTTCAAAGTTAATATGAACTAACATGGATAAGCAGCATAATTCAAAAGGTCAACAAAGAATTCTTCGAATGATTTATGCTGATTATCGGAAAGCCTTAGATTTCGTAACCCAGATCTTTTTGTAAATAGTATATAATTTCATGGTACATGAATGGTAAATTCTCTAAGGAATATGTTTATCATGCTCCAGAGGTCTGTGTCAGGAGAAATCATTTTCTAACTGACTGATTTCCTTGTGTATTACAGGAGGAAGGCCTTTTCTCCTCATCTGTAATATTTATTAATAAGCTGCAGCAGGAGAGATTAGAGTCTTAGATTAAGTACATTGTGGAGAGGAAATATCAGTGTCCTTTTGTATGCAGATGATAATATTATGCTGGCTGAGTCTGAGAATGATTTATGAAAAATGCTTATTTCTGAAAATAACTGCCACAGCAAGGGGAGATTGAGTATTAGTGATAAGACACAAATTATGCATTTCAACTTTGGAAAAATAAGGTCTCAATTACAGTTTGGAGAGAGAAGATTAAAATATGCAATGAGCTACAAACATCTCAGGTTATAGTTGGATGAATGCATGCTGCGTCAGCCCTATATTTACACATATAAGGTTATCAATATACACAAACTGTATCATGCATGAATTTGGATTGACATGCAAAC
Source organism: Lucifuga dentata (assembly GCA_014773175.1). Taxonomy (NCBI): domain Eukaryota; kingdom Metazoa; phylum Chordata; class Actinopteri; order Ophidiiformes; family Bythitidae; genus Lucifuga; species Lucifuga dentata. The sequence continues at coordinate 48,026 of VXCM01003057.1, read as the reverse complement.
CTGAATATAGGTTGCAAGGATATTTTTGTTAAGCTGAGAAACAAAAAAAAAAAAAATCAACACTTGTTAACTTATTTTTGAGAAGTTTAATGTGCAGTTGCCTTCTGTTATTTTGAGTCAGCCCAAACTTTTGGTTTGATTAAGATTAATGTTGTGCTCAGATGTGTTTGCCCAAGAAGAACACTGCCTGCACAAAATAGATTTGGAATATATAACGAAACCAGTTATTTTGTGGTGGATGATTGCAGAAGTGTGGCATTATTAAAATGTGTACGACATAAACGTTGTGAAAGATTAGATACACGTTTTCTTCTATATCAACTATATGGAGACATTCATTTTGTAAGTTCTGCAGTATCCTACAGCAGACATTATTGTCATTTCTGATTTAGAGATTCTCAGATCTGAATATAAAATTTTTTTTTTTGCATAATAACTGGGAAAAGCTTCTGATCAGTTTGCATGTGTTGCTCACATTTGTTTGAGCTGATAGAGGGAGAGTTTAAATATGACCTTTTACTGCACTGGACGTCTCTCTTGATGGATTGTATGGCCCGCTCAGTGGCATGAAACATTCATGAAAAATAAACTCGTCTCAGCTCATCTCATAATTTTGCCTTCAGCTGTGTGAAAATCTCTAAATCTCAGTCAACAGTGACACAGAAATGATGGCTGCTAATGATGCATTAAGCATTATGTAATTATCTTTTATCTCTTATCTTACCATCTCTTATGTTATATACTTGAGGGACCTTTTTTTTGTTTGTTTGTTTGTTTACATTTATGTTTGAAAAATGCTCCAATGTTGGAATTTTCTAAAGACCATATGGTATCTAATAGCTGCTGGTAGTTGTGGATGTGAAGGTGATGTTTAGAGAGAAGAAATATTTATATCTTCAAATGTGCACTGGAACATTTAGTATTACTATCATTTTGTGTAAATAGATTTAAAAGACGTATATTATGTGTTTTGTTTTTTTTTTCATATTTTCCCTCATTATTATGATGTAATATACTGCAGTATGGTGTATGTGTTGTATGTATTATCAGAGTTGCAAAACTTGAGATTCACACCAAAAGAAATGCATCCAGTAAGACGAACTCAGAGGTCCTGAACTGCCTCAAAAGCTCCATTTTGGAAGGCTTGAAGAGACAGTACCTAAAATGACCTGTTTTCACTCAGTGTGCACAGCAACAGTGCAGAATGAACAGAAGCTGGTCAACCTGGGTTTTTTTCTTTTTTTCCACATTAAAGCATTGCAAAGGTTTAAAAATAGATATTAAAAAATGAAAATGGAAATTTGTAAATTAGATCTCCTTTAAAGGACCATACCAATGAACATGCACCATCGCTGGTATGGCCCTTTAAATCTCAAATCCTGGGTTCCTGCTCGATTTCAGCACATGAACTGTATGGAAATATATGAAATGCACAAACACATCCACAGCAATGATTCCATTTTGACGGCATTGTCAATGAAACATCCTCAGTAGCCTAGTATGAAAAGGGTCTTCAACCAACACAGTTTGTTTTCCAGTACTCCCACGCACATATTAATGGTTTATTCACTAAAAACTTTACAGATGCTGGCTTTGAGGACGGTGCAATGAGGCTGTCAGTCAGTAAGTCATTATTTGAGACTGAGCTGTAAAAAGTGAGACGGCTTGGCAGATCAATATTACATTCCCTCTGTGCAGTGAATTGACAGCCTGTACCCAGAGAGCTTCACAGAGGAAAATTGGACATGGGTTTGATACAGTGCAGGTGTATTGTGTGTCACAGTGAATGACCCTTTTAGTAATGGTGGACCCATATATCTAGCATTCACCCGTATGACTTCTCATGACATATCTGCAGTGGGCTCACAGGATAATAAAGGACTTTGAGTTGGAGTTAAGGCCAGCGGATGCACATTTTAATAAATGCTTGGTAATAAATAAGGTTTTTAACTTGCTAAAAATATAAAGTAGTCTTTCACAGGAGAAACCATGAAAGAAGAATTCGGTGTCACAGTGAGCGCCACCGAGTCCCAGTTCTATTTTTATCTCACTAATAACATAGGAAAGTAAAGATGAATGTCTCCTGAAGGGGTAGAAACATGCTTCAAAATGGATATGTTGGATACAAAGAAGAGAGGCTATCAAATATTCACTTGTGATCATCTAACCAGGAAGCTGTTGAAATTACATCTTTCAATTTATCAGTCTCTTTCTTCACGTGTTTTGTGATTTTGTGAGTATTGTACTCAAAAATCAAGTCACGTTTTCCCTCCTCTTTCCTGCTCAGCCGGTTCCAAAAGCAATGTGATCCAATATCTGAAAATGCGATTTAATGAACCTTTTCTGAGCCCAGTCCAGAAGAGCGGGATGTAGATTACTGTAATGAATATGATGACAGTGCTTGCTTTGAGAGAATGTCACTAAAATGCAGCTGATGGCTTGAAAACTGTTAAAGTGAGTTTAATTTATCGTGGTCTATTACAGCTTGTACAAGCTTTCATGATCGAGGCAATGATCCGTTTTTGCAAACAGCTCCGCAGCATGTGGTTTCATAAAGTGGGCATGAAAACACATTGGGCTTCATTTATCAAGCAGTGTAAAAGTTCTACAGTCAACACGGCTGATAAAAATGCAGTCTAACATGTTTCGACATATTTGAAAGAACATCTTCGTCATCGAAGGTTTTACACATTTTAACATTTTTCACCCAATATTAATTGTGATACTCTACAATGGATTTTTTTCCACACCTGACATCTAAGAAGGGGGGGGGGGGGNCTGCAGTCACACATTATGTTATTCCCACACTTTATTAATATGTGAATAATGCGTACGTTTTATTATTCGTTACCTCATTTTAGTTAAATCATGGCCACATTTTAGCAATTTGTGTTTTGTTTTTTTAAATTACTCTTACTTCCCCCTCATGGTGATGGGGGTTGACTTTGCCTGAGGGGAGCCCCACAGTGCCACAGTAGGAAAAACTCCTGCCATATAAACCATGCTCTTCCATGTGGATTAACTAAATACCACCCTGTCCTGTGGGAGAAAAGGGATAAGTTCATCTAAAGGAGACTCCGTGTCATCTTTTAAAGTTTCTGTTGGCACTTCATAGATCTGCAAAAAGGTTGCTCCACTCATGCAGTCGTGATACAGCAGCTTATCAGGTAGAACAGTCTGAGCTTTGCCTTTTTCACCCGGATGTCTGGCGTGTTAGTAAAATGCCTTTGCTAGCTGCAAGCAAAGCTCAGACTGTTCTACCTGATGACGAGCTGGAACCCCTCCATGTAAACAAAATCAAAGCCATTATAGCGCAGAGTAGACAACCAGCAGTGTGTAAGTATGTGTGAAGTGTGTCATATGACTCATTCTGATTGGTTTCAGCTCATTTGCATAATGCAGGGCAGCAAAGCCCGTGATTTTTATTTTTTTATTTTTTTTTTTTATTTTAGGAGGTTAGAAAGATGAAAACCAATTGAAAGGAACTTGAGAAGAATGTGGCTCAAGTGAGTAATATGATCATGATACTGCTGTTCCCAAAAGGAATAAAAACCAAAAAAACAATAACTATGAGTTAATTAATAAATTATCATATTTCAGTATTTGCCTGCATGGATGTATGTGTTTCTTTCCTGATTTATAAAGAGCTTGAAATTATTCAATAAATATGACTGATAATGATTGTTTCTAAATTGGATGAACAAATGGTTGCAGTGGACTGTTTTTTTGTTTTTTTTTTCTAAAACAAGTGTGCTTTTCATTTGCTGTCTAAAGATCTGAAATGTAAAAAAACTCCTACTAGAAACAAGTTAAATATTTAATTAATATAAAACATATCAAGTTTTGATTTTTTTGAAAGCGCATAAAAATCTAAAAAAAAATTAATATAATAATAATAATAATAAAAACACTATCTGACCTTAAATTAAAAAAATAAAATTGTTTTGCTTCATATAAGTGATTAAACTAAACAAAAAAAAAAACAAACTTTATGTTAAAGGTATAGGAAACTGGACAATTTGTCTTTAGATTTAACTCATTTTATGAAACAGAGCTTCAACTTTTGCTTATGAAAAATCCTAAAGATACCCTGAAAACAATACTGGAAAAACTATGTTTGGCCATTTTTGATGTCATTCTCAGCAATGCCATGGATCACATGCTGATCAAAATTAAGTGTCATTTTCTTAATTGCAGTGCACTGATCTGTGTTATTCTGTCTTGTTTTAAGATCCTGACACTCACTTCTAAAACATCAAATCCCTGAAGTAAGTCAATTTGTATTGGAAACAGTTTGACTGACAGATTTTTTTTTTTCACTTGTTTGAAAAACAAATCAATCTTTCAGGACTCAATAAAAGACTAAATGATTTGATAAGATGGAGAAATTGCAGTTTATTTCTATCCCTTATGAAAATTCATGTGAGAAAATTCCAAATTTCATTTGTCAAAAGGTATTTTTCAATTTGTACAATTGGCACATTTATTTCACAACTAATAAACAATATCTGATTTTTTTTTTTTTTTTTTTTTTTTTTTTTCTGTGTGTAAGACAACTTTTCATAGAAAGCACTTTTTACACAAATTCCAGACATGGACTGTTTCTACTCAGTGCATCGACATGATTAAAGGTCACAATCTGCATAAATAAATAAATAAAAAAATAATAAAAAAAATCTAACAAGCTGTTATATCCTCAAATCACATCAATTTTTCACACCCCTAATAAGAACTTTTTACTCCCACAGCAAACTTCATACTGCTTCTCATTTTGTTTACACAGAAATCATAACCTACATTAATCTCTGTAATGAACATTCTAAACTATGTTTTTACTGCAGGGGACAGATGGTTTCATCATAGCTACACTCCAACAGCCTGGGATGAAGATTCAATTTTCACTCCACATGAAGGAACCTCATATTGCAATGAATCTAAGGGATTTATTCAACTTTTTATTTTTAGGTCAAAGCCATCTTGATAAACTCCTAAACATTATTATATGTGTGAATAGATAATAACTACGGTCATTTTCCTTTAAGAGTCACATAGTGAGCGTGTTTATTCATGCATCAACCTGCAGCTATTCCCATGAATTTCCCATTAGCTTTATGTTGCCCTGTTAACCTTTGACTTGAGAACAACACCTCAGCAGCAGCAGCACCCCCCACACCCTCCACACACACACACACACACACACACTGCAAGGTGGATGATTCCAGCAAGGTCAGTCTTTTTCTTCCTTTATTGATTACTCTGTGGATCAGCGCCGATGACCAATAAAATGCAAAGCCAAGGACTGCCAAAAGCAATCACTGGAAGCCAAAGGAACTATTTCATTTCCCTTCGTCAAAGTGTGCAGGACTTTATGATTCGGAACTAATTGATTCTGGCTGTGATGTTGTAAAACAAAGTGGATCAGTCAAATATATTCACCGTCAACTCTGGAGATTAAGATGTGAGACTCAGCAACACTCGGCGCTCAGCAATCTATAGCTGGTGCTAAGTAGCATTTCATAGGATTTGTTAATTGCTGTAATCACAAAATTACACATAGACTCTCAACTGAAACTAGTTTACAAATGAAATCAAACCTTTCAAAAGACATGTTCTGCTTCTTGTTCTTTTTCTCTTGGTTATATAGCGGAATATTGTAAGTAGTATGTGTTGAACATTGTCTCAGTTGTAAAAGAAAGAAAGAAAGAAAGAAAGAAACCCATAGATTCTGAACTGTAATGAAATCTTCATCTTTTCTTGATCATTTACTTTCATAATGTGTTCATTGTTTCTTTATTTCTGGTGTTTTCCTCATGTCATAATGCCATTACACACTGAGAGTGATGTGAATAAATGACACGAAAGTGCAAATTTTTCAGATGCGAATTTGTCACAATAAATATATTCACATCAAACACAGTGCTATTTTTTGCGAATATTTGTATGGGTTCGTGTCAAAAAACGCACAATGAAAAAAACTGAGTCAGCAACAATTGATGAGGACGTGTTAGCTTAGAAAATCGGGGGGGGGATCCTGTTTGATACAGGAATTAGCTTGATCACAGCCGCTTTTGGACATTCTTCATGTTGACCATAGGATATTCATTAAGACTGTTGTCATAATGAAGCTACAGTATGTTGTCTTTACAGTTTGTGTCCATTTTAACGTGACACATAATCAGATGATCCACCGTGTTTCATGTTTTGAGTGTGCAGCAAACAACGCTTTGATTGGTCTAATGCATTGTATTCACATGCAAAAAAGTTGGAAAAATTGAACTTGATCCAAAAAAAAATTAATGCAATTTCGTCAAGCAAACTCCATCGTTGATGTGAAAGGCTCCATTAATGGGGCAGGCGTTCGGAAAATATTATTAATGTGCAAAATATTCACATGAATTATTTGCATCTGGTGTGTAATGGCCTTTAGTCTGTACAGTTTAAAGGACCACACTGGTCATTTAGCATGTTTAAACCCAATAAATATTCAGTTCATTCCAGCATGCTATTAAAATCAACTTGTAGAGACTTGAAACATGCTTTACATACATAATTCATCACAGCGAACATTAGGTTTTTTTTTTTTGTCTTGTTTTTTTTGTCAAAGTAACTGTATTTAACCAACCTAACTTGGAGCTGCATGGAATACAATGTATATTTCCGCCAGGGAATATAGTCCCAGGAGAAGACGGCTTTTACTAAGAAATTTAAATGACTGTGTCTTCTACAATCATGCGTAGAAGTGTGTCTGAAGGAAAAACATTGAATTTTAAGGTGGGTGTATCACCTGAACATTTGGTTTAGAAAGATTTGGGGATTTGAAAGAAAACAACAACAGGAAAACTAAAATATGTTTGTTTGTTTTTTTTTTCTTTCGAAAATGTTCAATTTTTGGAAATTGATTGTCAGTAACGTAACACATATGCAGGTTGTATATATTGGGCTCAAACATGCACGATCACCTGTATGGTCCTTTAAGGACAGGGTGAGGAGCTCAGACAGCAGGAGAGAGCTTAAAGCACGGGTGAGGTTGCTTGGCATTCTGATCAGGGTGCCCCATGGGTGCCTCCCTGTGGAGGTATTCCAGACACATCCAACTGGGAGGAGACATGGGGGACTCAGAATACACTGGAGGGATTACATATGTCAGCAATGGGAATACCGTGATCCTCCAGGAATAGGTGGAGGATGTGGCTCGGGAGAAGGGCGTTTAGGCTTCTTTACTTAGCCTGTTATTATTTAGTCGTTATATTGTGGGTTTTTTTCCTGTCTGTACAGTCATATCACTCCTCATATTTACTTTGTGTACCACTGTTTACTGCAAACAAATGGCTGTTGTCGCTCCAGTGATAAAAATCACATCACTTCCAGCAAGCCAGAGGATTTTCTGTAAATAAAGCCGGTGTTTATAAAGGCAAACTGTAAAATGTTTCATAAACTGGTTGTAGACTGAATTCTTTGCAACAACAGAGTGTGCACTTTAATTTCACTGAAAATGTTACAGGTTAAAAATGGATGATTACCTGATTTCTTGCAGCAAACAATACAGTGCACATTAATAAGTGATCCAAAACATTTTAAATTAATAAGATGTCTTGGATCAACTATTAATGTGCACTGTATTATTTGCTTTTGTAATAAACTCAGTTAAAAATTGTCTCTCCTAACTGTTATAATCTTAAATTAAAGACTTATGATCCAGTTTCAAACAAAGCTCTCAGAGTGCTAAAGCCTGTACGATCCTCCAAATTTACAAATTAAAAAATGTTTAATTTTTTTTTTTTTTTTTTTTTTAATTTGCGTATGATTTTGATCTGTATCAAAACACAGATGATAATAGAGGAACATGTTGACTGGCTGGTGATAAACATGATGATTACCTGAATCCTTGGGAGTATTTGTATGATGAAGTAACTTGTTCATTTTGATTTGTGCATGTACTTAAAGTAAATGAATGTCTAAAGGATGTGAGAGGAAATGTTCTGATTGTCATTCAGATTGGGTTGTTCTGCACAAATAATTTGAGAAGACATTTTGGTGATTTTTAATATAGTTTTTCTGATGTTAAAATGGGTGTAGGAGATATGGCTACCACTGTCAGGGACTAAGTTGTAAGTACAAGTTTTTTTCCAGTGGTTGACAATTGATATAAAAATAATTAGTTTTGGATGTTTCTTTAATGGCTGCTGAAACTCTGATTTGTATAATGCTTTTGTTTGCATTTAATGCCATTTTAGTTTGTTACATTAAGATTATTTGGAATTGTTCCTGTCCTACTGCCTTAATGGATCCACAAGTGCAGCTAATGATGGCCTCATTTCCTAACTTTTTAAGAAAAGCTGTATAAACAAACAGCTAAAATGATTTCCAACGGAAAGATTAGCAGCTGATGTGGCTGCTGTAGGTGCCACTTTGGAATGTTACTGCTTTATTATTATTATTATTATTATTATTATTATTATTATTATTATNGTGCCACTTTGGAATGTTACTGCTTTATTATTATTATTATTATTATTATTATTATTATTATTATTATCATGTGAGCACAGTTGTTTATACTCAGACTGATAATGTTGAAATGAGCTAGAATAAAAAGGTTGATGGAGCCTAAGAAAAAAGATGAATTAATATAGTATGAATTATGAGCATACCTTCCTCAGATACAATGTGTTAAACAAGCAAAAATCATCAGAATGGCTGATTATCTGTGTAGGCAGAAACGGCTGTGGTTTGCGATATTACTGACAGATTCTTCATCAATCAAGGAATCCTGGAGAGACAAATTTCCTGCCATTTCCTTTTCTATTTCCAATTTCCTGGTTCACGCCAAAATGAGCCAAAATGTAAAGTTATTTTTAAATGACCACATGGCAATACTACCAGCTTTTCTTTTTTTTTCTTTTTCATTTCTTAGCTTTCTGAAAGGTTTTGAACCATTTTTCTTTGTTCTATATAGTTTTGGGTTTTTTTTCAGTGAGTGCATTAAAAGTTCTAGTGACTGCATTAAAAGAAGTGTGACACGTGAGACCAAAACCTGCATGGCCAGCGAATGGAGGGGCAAGATGCAGCAACATAAGTCCCCCATCCCATCCCACCACGACCCCATGACCCACCCCTGGCCCCCACGAGGCACCAGGCAATGCCCCGAACCCGCCAAGACACCGGACAGGCCCAGAAGAGCCCAGGAAGCCCTAGGGAGACAGCCAACCAACAAGGAGGGGCACCGCAGGCGGCACAGAGAACACCAAGCCACTCCCACCGCAAAGCCCCCCCA
>VXCM01003057.1:5145-38510 GCA_014773175.1 Lucifuga dentata | reverse complement strand
AGGACCCCAGAACCCCCCCGCAGCGCAGACTCCAAAACCCCCCATCACATCCAGGGCACCACCACCCGAGCATCAAAACCACCCAGGCCATCCGCCCAACTGCACAGCACCATCAGACCAGAGGGGCCAACCCGATCTAAAAGGACCAAACCACCACCTCATCTCATGCTAACACTTTAAGAAAAACAACAAAACGATCACTCTCTGACGGCAAAGAGATGATAATGAGCCGCAACCTGGATCTGCAATACAGGAGAGAAATGTTAACGATCCAAAAAGAAAAAATCACAATCAGACACTAAATAGGTACATTCCTGAACATAAGTGTGGCATTCCCTAACAGGCAAAAATCAAATCTCCAAATTCAGATTTAATGAGTTAATGAATGAAGACCATGTTTCATTAAATTTTTTATTTTTTTATTTTTTTGGTTTTCTTTCAGGTGTGCATTTGTGTAAACCAGTCATCCTCAAAGTCCAGACTCCGGTCCAAATCCGGATCACCACAACTGCTTCCAGACTCTGCGCAAATTATACTTTTCTGATGTATTATTTGTATTATCTGCAAGACATCACTGCGATACAATGAGTCAAAATTCTCCTCTTTCAAAGCGAAACCGAATCTCTGACTGCTCTGCTGTCTGTGTGAGAATGTTTGCTCTGCTTTGGTTTGGTCCAATCACATTCAGCATCCCTTCATCTCCATGACAAAGATGGGATGACATGGCATTGGACTCATTGAGAGTTGACATGCAGCTACACACACACACACACACAAACACCACTTGACACCTTAAATTCCAGATATAAATTAGGATCCCAGTCCGACCCGTGGCTTGACTGACTTTAATAAGCAGACCTTTGTCTTATTGAAAATTGTCTTTGTGGACCTTTAAGAGTTGTATTAGAGTAGCCCTGATGTAGGCTATATATTTCTCACACAGCAAACAGTTAATTTGATTTCTGAGCTCCACCACCAGCACATAGAGAATCTGTCTTTTTGTTTTGCGTTCAGAGACATTTCAGAAGTGGCTAGCTCTGTGCTTCCAATGAAATACTTTATTAATGTTTGTTTAATCAGACAAAAACTACAAGATGGCTTTATCTTGTGGTCTTGAACTGCAACTAAAAACGACAGTATTATTCATTTTGGTATTTTCTTCATGATTGTTTAGTGTGGAGATCTTCTGGTTCTGTTATTAGATTATTTTCTATCATACAGTATGAAAAAGAATACAGTAATATTACCTTTCAAAATGTTCATCTTAGGAAAGATCCTGACGGTCTACTGTCTTCATTTCATAAATGTACTGAGAGTCAAATTTTTAATCATTATTCTATCATGTGAAATCAAAAGAATTATGTATAGACTCCAAGGAATTCGCTCCAGTGAAGCCAGCTTTAAAGCATTAGCTGCATTTACATGGACCCTAATATTCCACTAATAATTGGAATAATAGCCCAATCAGACTAAAAATGCCTCACGTAACCGCCTCAATCAGAAGAGACTGACCTGTTCCTGGCCGATCGGAAGGAATTTTCAATCAGGTTGAGAAGTGTGGTTTAAACCTTTCATAATCCGTTCAATTGGAAAATATTAGCACCTAACAACCATGTAAATGCTTAATCCAATAGTTTCCCTCTGGTTGGAATAAATATATTCTTTCTGCGTATATTTGCCTACGTGGGGGTAACATTAGTTGATGTTGCGTTAAGATTGATGCTCAATTAAAAATAACAGCAGAAGCGCAAATACTGTTCCCAGGACACAAAGTGGGTCCATCTTTAAAACTGTATTAACAGGCAAAACAAATGAATGAATGAATTTAATTTTCTAAATAAACGTTAGAAAGAAAAAAAAACGTCTTCTTCTCCTCCTGTATAACAAGTGTTGTGCCGAAATCTGCATCCCTGCCGAAAATTTCATCCTCACTTGTGCTGAGATTTGTATCCCCGCTGTAAATAATTTTCTGAGGATGAAGGAATGAAATCAGGTTAACAGCAGGGGTTATTTTGATGTGACAGGGTGAGTTTGCTGAATGTTTCCTCAGGGCTGAGAAAGGAGAAGGTGCATTTTTTGACAAGTGGCTCGTCTGCCGAGATTTGCATCCCCAGTAAATAACTTTCTGAAGATGAAAGAATGAAGTGATATTAAAAACTCACATTTGGGGTTATTTTTGTGTGACAGGGTGAGTTTGGTGCATTCAGACCTCCTCAGGAGTGAGAAAGAAATAACGGCAGAAATAGCCTAATAACTAAATAAGAATGGAGGACTGAATCGCTGCTGCCCAGTAGACTTACTGTAGGTATTATTGTTACTGCCTCTAAGAAATGCCATAATGTTTGATAAAAGTTATTCAAAGGAATAAATATCATCTTGGATTACATATATGATCCATTGTCCTTGAGTGGGGATGCAATTCTCGGCACAACACTGGCAGATTAGATGCTTCACTTTGCACATGCCGATACAGTTATACTGTACAGTATTCTGATTAAATGCTTTGGGACATGTAAATGCACATCTTGTCGAATTACTTTAATTAGCGTCCATGTAAACAGTTAAGTTGGAATCTCTAATCAGAATGATTTCAATCAGGTTGAAGAAATATTTGTCCATGTAAACATAACTATTGTTAATTTTACATTTGTCATCCTTAATATCCAATGTTTTAGACAGTTGTCAGAATATATTTTTTCATCCCTGATAAGGCTACGAATAGTGTTTGAGTATCTGTTGGCATTTACACATTAAAGTACATTAGCATAAACATTGATAAATGCTAACATGCTATAATAAATTCACATACAAGCCTAAAATATAAACTTTACATCCAGTAGTTCTGTAAACACATTTATTTTTTTCTCATTGATGTTATTTCGTATTATGTTTGAGATTCATCAAAGTAAGTAAATTTTATACATATGTATATGTATATATAATGTATATATGTATATTTCTAGATAATACATCATATAATTCTATATATGATTTTTTTAATCAGACATATAGGCTAATATCTCATTGTTTTACAATCATGCATGTTCTGTTTCTTCACCCCAGTATCTTGTTTCAAAGGTAGATTAATATCACTTTATTGACAGTGATGAATTAAAAATCTGTTCTTTCTCTGGCATCTGTTTTCTCTTTATTGCTGAGTTTATTTTAGTTGATCTAAAGACTATTTTTGGTTCAGGGACAAGCTGGGCCTGCAGGAACAAAGTAAAGTGCTGCTGTTAAGAAGCTGCTGAGGTGAGAAAGTGTGTGGAGTGTGTGGATGATTGTTCCTTCCTGGCTGTAGTTTCTCACACAAACATTTTTGGCTGGATACTATCGTTGAAAACTTTAAAGTGGGAGGAAGCGAGAGAAAGCAGACTGTGAGAAAATGATGCAGCGGCACAGAAAATGCATCCATTTTTTGGCCTTTCTTAGTGACCTTTACTTACTCAGTGACAAAGTAATGGTGCTAGGAATGATGGTGCCGTATAGCACAAACAGTGCAGGAAAACAACGTTCATTGTGAACTCGGAACTCTGAATTTCCAACTTCCAACTGGGAAAAGTCCAAGGAAACGCCCCCTCAACACAACTCGCAAAATCAGATAAGCTTTACCAACCCTGAGTTTTGTATTGACACCATTTCGTCTTGGCTGCTCACACCGTAACAGTAATTTTTTTTTTTTTTTTTTTTTTTTTTTTTAAGAATGTTTAGAAGTATTTCTTTAAATCAATCGGCATACGGACACATAACCGGTTAAAAATATAATACTGGTAATGCAGTAGCTGTTTTGAAAAGGTAAATAGCTCATGAATGTTAAAATGTAGCTTCTTTTGGTCCAATGGAGCAAACAAAACAAGAGTTTTCATGAAGGTGTCCATGTTGATTCCTACCATTTATGCACGGTGGTCATAAAGAACTTAATTCCAAGTTCTGAATTCCGACTTCCCACTTCCGAGGTTCATCGAATGCAGCATACAGCTTTTTTCACAAGACAAACAGTAAATGTGCCCCAAGCTGCCCATTACTTTCTATGCAGCTAAACTGTGCAGCTCAGCCTCGTTATGGAGCTACCGATGCATGTTGCTCAGAATCTCTTCTTTGCCAGTGTTCTAAAAGTTCAACCGCATTCAACTTTCACCCGAACACACAACCAATAAGAGAATATCTGTATGTGACACAACAAAAGCAACAAATGATAGAACTCATTTGCAGTGATGCGTATTGGCCTTGGATTGGCATCAGCCATCTGGTTCTTGTGCTGAGGAAGTCGCAGCGTGTGGGACGACACAAAAAATCACTTACTACACTTTAAACACTACACGTGTGTAAAAGCAGCCTAAAGTACGCATTTAAAATAAATGCTAATTTTTACACAAACAATGCACTAAGCTGAATTCTCTTAATAACAAGCGGAGTACCTTTCTTTTCCTTGTATCGAGCTAAATTGAAGAGGGATTTCATTCTGAAAGGCCAACTGTCCTATGTGTGAAAGTGTTATGTCTTTCACACCAGGACAATGCAGGACAACCTGGTGTGGGAAGGTTTCTTGAGTAGCCGTTTCACACTTAGATTCAAGGCCAGAACAATAGCAGCAACAACCGTGTTCTCACCTAAAGCTGAAATTCCCAGTCGTGGGGGGGGAATCAATCCTACCAAACCAGTTGGTAGCAACAAGGCAGCCGACACTGCTTTACTAACCACCAAACCATATGGAATGAATTAGAAGAATAACAAGGCAAAGCAGAATATGTTGAATTTGGTCAGAAATCAAATATGTATTTGGTCATAAACCACCGAATCTCTTAGCTTATTCCTTTGACTTGACAAAGTATTTCATCCTCTGCCCTAATGGGCAAAAGCCCCTGATCTCCAGATCCACTCCAGTTTCCAGACTTTATTCTGATTAACGTGCAGTACTATTGAAAATCATGTTGCCACCAGGCTTGTTGTTGAATGAGTCTCAAGACAAAACATCATCAACATGCCCACTCACTTGGAAATTGCAACAACAACTTGTCCTGTATTCCATTTCACATGTGTGTTCATACATACTGCTGTCACAGGGCTTATGTCAGCAGCATCCTAGCTTTAGTTTTAGCTCCAAGCTTTTTGGGGACTGATTGCAACTATGGTCAGTTTTAGGACTTTGACAGTGGTACTTTATATAAAATCCTAAAATGAATGAAAATGGAAAATACTATTACTGTTACTGGTAGTCTGGATGTCATGTCAGAAATGATGCCATCTAGAGTCCCTCAGGGGCTAACAGTTCTTTCTGCTACTGCTCCGTGCCAAGAATGGAACAGATGTTTCCAAATTCTCTTTCAATTACTTCCAGGAATTTGCATAATACAATTCCAATATAGCCTTGCAATAGTTGCAAGAAGATGCAGTTTCACTACAATATTTCTCCAAAAATTTGACCATTTCACCATGCCTTTGCATATAAAATAATCAGTGTTGCAAACCAGGTCAGATAACATCAGAACTTTGTCAATAAACCGCCTTTCTTGCAAATATGTTAATGCCTGATCAACTTGTTCACTTCTCAGAGGCTTCTCAGAGCTTTATCACCTCCAATTAACTCTTCCAATTAAAATTTGATCCAGTCATTTTTAACCAGGCAGTAAGTAGTCCCTGATTATTATTATTTCAGGGAATTATTACTTACTTCAGGGTCAAACGAAATGCTTTAGACTTTCTGTTTCACTATCTGCAAAAACTGGCTAACAACTGCAGTTACAGGAATACTTGCAATCTACATTTTCCTACCAAAATAAACTAAAATAAAACTTAATGCACAACAACTATTGGAGATACTTTTTACTGTTACTGAAACTAATTACATGACATGATGATGAGTGCTTTTTTTTTTTTTTTTTTTNTTTTTTTTTTTTTTTTTTTTACAATCATAAGGCTTCTGATTGCTTTCTATTTTCACTTCATTTTATTACAAAGAAAAAAATTAATTGCAGCAAGCAAATTCACTTTCAGTCATTTTAATGGCACTTCACCATAATAACCATAAGGAGATGCTTACTGTTCTTATCTGCATGTAAATGGAATGAATGCAATATCATGAACACCTATTTAATAAAACCCAATTCAATCCAACAGCTCTGCAATAAATGCTATCTTTTTAAAGCTCGTGATATTGAGGAAAATTGGAAGTATTGTAGGTGTTCTTGTCATTGTGTCCAACTGATTTGCACACATGAAAATATCCACAATATTCATATTTTTTGCTATTCTGGGCATAAAAACACTGTGGATGTGGGCAGTAAATTAGATTTTATGTGAAAGTATAAACATGTTCTTTTTATATCAGTATATCAGTCACCAGTAGAATAGATCTGAAATGATAGATAGATAGATAGATAGATAGATAGATAGATAGATAGATAGATAGATAGATAGATAGACAGACAGACAGACAGACAGACAGACAGACAGACAGATAGATAGATAGATAGATAGATATAGTTCTTGGTCATTACAATTTATTTTTCAGAGAAATACTCCATGGATATGTTTATATCTCATGTTGTTTATTGTTGTTTACACTGAGATGACATTCATTAGTTATTCCACAAATTAATATTGGCACTTAGTATTCATTATTTATAATGGCATAAATAATCAACCAATTATATTCAAAATAGTCCAGGCTGTCTTCCAATTTATCCAGATATAAATTCTTCATCAAGTTTTAAAACTTTTGACTGGGAAGATATCAGCCTTTCAGCTAACATTTAAATGAACCCAAAGAGAACCAAACATTTAAGATCATCTTTTAAAGGGGAAGACATATATGTCTATTAAATGTATATTTTGTCCATCTCATTCACTGATATGAATGAGCCAAAATGTTAGAAACATAGTACAATATACAGAAAGTCAGTAAAGCAAAAATGACCATGGAGCTGAATCAAGACCTCTCTGAGACAACAATAACTTAGCTTCATGAAGTTGGCATTTATTACAGGGTGGTTGTATTGTATTATATTACAATGAACATGTGTTTCAATATTTGTGGCCATTGAGGGTATATTGTATGCATTGCTGTGTGTGGCAAAGCAATTTGAGATTCATTTCCTACAATTTTATCAAAATTGAACCAGCAGTACCTGAGATACAAATATAAATGGGTTCATATTTGTTGGGTATTACAGCATGGGTTTGCAATTTTTCATGTGAACTTATCATATTCTTGAGGCCTTAACCCACAGATGGACTGAAATTTTATTTTCTTAGGCTTCTGATGTGTAAAATATATTAGAAATATGTTTGTGACAGACCTTTTTACCATCTCATTGAATTTACATAATGTACACATAACAATACAATAGACTTCTGGAAATATGGAAATTGCCTGGTTTCACTGTCCACATACTGAATGTGTAATAATCATAAGCAGCAGCACACAGTTGTGAATTGTTGTGTGTGAGTTGTCATAAATTGATCCATGCATCCATCCATCCACATTTGACAGTCAAATTACTTTGTTATATTATCTTACATAGCCTTTTGTTGTGTTTATAATCACTGTGTAATCTGATGTAAAATGTCTTTTTTATATTTTCCCTCTTTCCTACAGAGAAATATCATGTAGAGTGTGTTTAATATTGTCAGAGTTGTAAAATATGAGGTTCAGGCTGATAGAAATGCATCCAGTAAGATAAACCCATAAGTCCTGAACTGCCCTGAACGCTTCGTTTTTGATTGGATGGTCCTTTATCTCTGTAACATGTTGATATCAACATATTACACACCAGCCTACGCACCTGGTTTGACACACACACACACACACACACACACACACACACACACGCACACACACACACACACGATATACAAGGCAAGCAAATATCTGTGTTTCACATTCTAAGGGTATTGCCAGCTCAGGTTTGTTGCAGCTAGCCAATCAGAACAGAACAGCTTTTTTGGGAGTGGGCCTTAAAGGACCATACCATCCATTTTGCATGTTTGAGCCTAATAAATTCAATTTTCATACACGTAATGTTTCTTTAATTCTTTCAATTCTTTTAATTCTCCTTTAGACCTGACATTGGGGTATAAGAAATGAAATAATACAAACAAGCAACAACTGATAATCATTTCCCAAAGCATACTACTAGAAATGTGAGTTAAAAAACTTTTTTCCTACCTTCCATACCGCCATTGGTTTCAGTTCATTCTGGTACGCTATTAAAATCAAGTTGTTGATACTTGAAACATTCNTACCGCCATTGGTTTCAGTTCATTCTGGTACGCTATTAAAATCAAGTTGTTGATACTTGAAACATTCTTGGCATAGGCAATCCATTATTGTGAACAACACATGAATACAGGTTTTTTTGAAGTTTCATAATTTTAGCGTTTAAGCAGAATAAAAAGCATGGAGTGAAAGTATGTTTCCACCGTGGAATATAGTCGCAAAAGAAAACCTGCGTTTATTGAAAAATTTTAACGGCCATGACTTTATAATTGTGTGAAACATTGATTTTTAAGAAGGGTGTATTGTTTGAATATTTGATTTTGAAAGATTAAGAGATTTTACACAATATCAGAAAAGCTGAAATAGTTTTATCCTTTGGGAAATGGTTGTCAGTGACGTTACATGTATGAAAATTGAATATATTAGGCGTAAACATGCAAAATGGCTGGTATGGTTCTTTAAAGAGACAGTACCTGAAATTGCCTTTTCACTCAAGCCCCTTTCACACACGCACTCTTGTCAGGAAAAGTTCCTGCTATTACCTGGGAGTGATATGTCAGAATGTGCGCCTGAAGCAGAATACAAAACAAGTTGATGCTGCAATTGTTCTCCTAAGCCTAAACCTAACATCCAAGGTTAGATTCATGTGAGAACTGGAGGTCAGGACATTTCAGGAACAAGTGAGTGGGCGTGTGGATGATGTATTTGTCCTGCGACTCGTTTGTGACAATAATAAACTTTTAGCAACATGCTGGATTTCCAATACCACCGCACATTATTCACATTATTATTAGAAATAATGTCTGAAAACTGGAGCGATTCGGAGAATAAGGAGCTTTTGTTCATTACGGCAGCGGACAAAATAATTTGTCAAGTTAAAGGAGTGGTATGAGATTTGGTGGTTTACAACCAAATAACATACATTGTAGATCACATCCTGCTTTATTCTTCTACTACATTCTCTACATGTTGATGGATGGTAAAGCAGCTTTTGGCACTATTGACCGGTTTGGTGGGATGATCACACCCCTTACCTGAAAATAAGAAACACAGAAATCTGTATATATCTCTTTAAAGGCAAGTATGTTTGCTGTCCATATGAAGTGTTTGTGCTGGACTTATATGTGTCTTCACTACTGATAAAAGAAATCTCTAATTTGAAATGTTCTCCTTGACAGGCAAAATGAACAGAAGAAAAATACACACTATAACAGCCCCTTTAGGAAATTAAATATAAAATATACAAAGTAAAAACAAAGTACATGTAATCTGATTCATCTGAGGACCCTTTTTAGTATTTTTCTCAACAGCCTAATTTGAATTGAGCTGTTTGGAAAGGATACTGTTAAAAAAGACACCTAAGCACACCCACAATCCATAATTATCCTTTAAAAAGATATTTTATTGTTTATGTCCATTTGTTGAGAAACAGTGTTATGACCAGAAGAAAGTGAGTAAACTTAATGGAAAAACTCAAAAGCACCCTTAGCTGACAGAGACAATGTATTTGTTGGCTGTAAATGGTTCTGTGGACCATTAAGAGACATTTCATTTTTGCTGCCTGGAGGTTTGTGCAAGACCCAGATATGCTTAATGATATATCCACCCTACACTCACGCTGTGAGTTTCAAAGCCATCCTGAACAAGAAAATTGGGGTTTTAGTTATTACTCAGGTCCTCTTTGACTCACATTTTCCAGCAGATGGAGGATACTCACAAATACTGCAGTCATGAAATGAAAGCATTCCTTCTGACGGGAGGTAAGAGCGCATCTTGGGGTGAGGGTGTGGGTGGTGGTGAGGTGAGATTTAATACCCAGAAATTGGGTTAATGTACTATGAAGTGTCCCCTGCACAAGTCATGTGCAATGAGATGCCCAATTTGCACAGGATCTATTTTGAAATTATGTGATGTGGGCAGTAGTAAAGACTTCAGACAGGAAGGAGAAAAGAAAGTAACACCCCCACCTCTGTGTGTCAGTGCATGGTACACACAAACTGTCAATGCTGTGTGTGTGTGCTGCATCTGAAAGCATTCCCAGCAGTTTATGACTCTGACCCGAATGTAAATAGAGTTCTAAAGTGCTTGTGCTGAAAATGTTTCTGTCACCTCATGCAGTCAGTCTGTATGAGTTTCTGCAGTCACATGGTAGAAGTGAAAGGAAAGATGTTCTCATATCGTGCGACTGCCATGTATATTTGTTCCTGACACCCAGAGGCCCATTATGTCTACTTACATGCAGATGGTAGGCTCCATTATCACCAAGGTGATTTTTAAATCTATTGTGTGTTGCTCCGGTCTGAACCGATGAATCAGTTACCCTTGGTTCAGAATGGTTTCACGCAGGAAAATTTCAAGTCAACTAAAATATAAACAAAATCCATTTGCTCGGCTCACTGGTTAGAAATATCTGGGCCGATAATGAAAAAATTTAAACAGGAAGTAGTTTGTTATGCCAGGGTAGCTACTGTGTGTAGCATGGATCAATGACAGCATTGGCATACATTAGTTGTAGACATCAATTGGGCCACGAATCGAGAACACTATGCCAGCAGAATTTAAATCCACTTCAAGACAGAACCTTGCTTTACTTTGCTGCATGTGAAGATGGTGTGCTGCCTTCAGATGGATGAACAGGAGAATGTAGTGCATAGTAACCTCCAACATGCTAATCAAAGACCCGTTTGATTTGCTTTGGGTAATCAAAAGTGTAGTTTACTTAAAATTTGCCACGATAACCTGGATGTAGATCAACAATGTTTAGGTAATTTCCTTTCTATAGTTCAGATCACGTTCCAAGCACAAGTTAACTGCTTCAGACTCAGATCACTTATTCAAAATGGTCCCGGTGTGGTTGCTTTGGTCTGAATCCAAGTGTGATAAATAAACCACCAACGGAAAAATGTAGAGTCTGATTCAATGAACTAAATCATGTAGGGTTAAAAACACCCTTACAAGATGCACAGGCCTCTACTTTATACATGTAGGCTAGGTCATACTTACATACATACTTGTTCTTAGATGGCAGCAATTTGTGAATGCTGATGTTAAAAATTAGTATCTACCCAAGTTGTTTGTATGTATAATTGCAGGAACTACTGTATATTACCTGTATAAAAATGAAAGTTAAAAAAAAAAGTCACACTACAATTTTCTGCTTTTTTCTGTATAGTCCTGCAGTAAATTGTACATCACTGTTCTTACAAAACACTTAGTAGTAACTCAAATAAAAACAGTATAAGAATATTTACCTTGATGTTGATGTCATAGTACCTCATTCCTGACATCCTCATTACAAACCATCAACTTTCCTTTAAAGGAAGCTGTTTTTCCCTATCTGTAAATTCTTTTATGTCAAAAACTTTTAGTTGAGATTTCTCAGCATAAAATTAAAACTTTCAGTATTTATGTTTCTGTTATTACTATGTAATTTTCCCTGATTGAAGGAGTGTTGAGAGGTGTAACCTGAGCTGAACACAGTGACTCAGGCAGCTGTGGGCAACCAAATTAAATATTTGTTTTAAACTCCAAGTGTAGCTCAAATCAGAATCTATGCACAAGTTTGACGGATGCAGTGGGAAAAATGATTCATCTTCATCCATCATCCAAGGCTTCATTAAGTATCACTATAATGAGTATAATGAGGCATCCCCCAGATAAAGTGGTTCCCAGATAAATCTATTCACTAAATGTAAAACTGGCCCATTATTAGGAGGATATCTATATGTGAATTAGATAAAGACTAATATTGTAAATAAGAGAAGCTAAAAGGATCATACCTTCGATTATGCATGTTTGAACCCAATATATACAACCCGCATACATGTTACGTTACTCACGACCAATTTCCAAAACATAAAACCATATTTTAGTTTTCTTGTTATTTTTTCAAATCCACTAATCTTTCTAAATCAAATGTTCAGGTGATTCACACACCTTAAAATTCAATGTTTCGCCTTCTAGCACTTATGCATGATTGTAGAAGGCACAATCATTTTCATTTCTAGGCAAAAGTCATCTTGTCCTGGGACTGTTTTTCCTGGTGGAGAAATACATTGTCGTCTGTGCAGCTCCGTGTTGGATCAGTTAAATAAAGTTACTTCTGCAAAAGCCCTAATAGGCACATTGTTTGCTGTGATGGATTACATATCTCAATTGTGTATAAAGTCTCTACAAGTTGATTTTAATAGTACTGGAATGAACTGAAACCAATGGCAGTCTGGAAGGCAGGAAAAATAATTCTGAAACTTGTAGCTAAAACAGTATACTTTGGGAAATGTTGTCAGTAACGTAATGTGTATACGGATTGTATATCTTGGGCTCAAGCCATGCATGATCACCGGTATGGTCCTTTAAGAGACTGTACCTAAACCAGCCTGTTTTCACTTGGTGGGCATAGCAGTGCTCCAGGGAAGTAATAGTAGTCAAAGTTTTTTTTTTTTTTTTTTTTTTTTTGTACATTTAGCCAGTGCAAACATTTCAAAGTAGACTATTAAAAAATAAATAAATAAATAAATACATGGAAATCTATATGTGTAGTGGTGACACTACAGTCGTTCTCCTCAGGGAGGCACTGCAGAATCCCCCTAGCAAACAAAAAAGATCTATGCAGAATAATTTGTTGCTCGTGCAGTTATCTAAACAAAAAACTGCAGTAACATGCAACTCTTTGTGATGAATATATGATTTTTTTTTTTTTTTTTTTTTTTTTGTTTTTTTGTCTTTGCCGTACCATGATGTGATGATATGCTGTATTGTTGTGATGCCTTTTATCCTATTTGGATTACATCAAAGATGATTTCCTGCCTCTGGTGTACAATAAGTTCCATTCTATCCAACTTCTTAATCTGTATTGAAACTCACACCAATGACAAAAACATCTTTGAGGGAATTTTCAGGATATTGTAACCTTTGGCTAGGATTTTACAAATTAGGCCCATGCTGTGTTTAGCCTGTAACAGATATTAATAAATATTAGTGATCTTTTAATGTAACATTCTTGTGTTGTGCACATATAGCACATGATGGCAATCTCTGGCAACTCCACTGCCCGTCCTTGAAGGAGCGAATTCTGCCACTCTGTGACACATGGTGCCACCACCTGCGTCTTTTTAGCTGTGGGAGATGCACCAGGAGGGTGCAAGGCTGCTAACACATGATTAGCATGTGAAACATATCGTGATCTCAGTGGAAAGGTGACAGCATGGTGAAATCTCAGCAGACTGGGCTATAACTGACCAGTAGGAGTTATTAATACAGCAACATGGATGATGCTGGTTCCCACTCACAAACACTGCTAATTATCCAAGAGGTACCGCAACGATCGAACCCCTGGTCTGTGGGTTGTGATGGCTTCTGTTTAGAACTAAATGTGATTTTGTAGCTACACTGCTTGTGTGAGGACATAAAAAAATGTGCTTTTTATCTCATTCACAATGATAAAAGCTACATGCCTTAGAATGCTTTACTGTATGGGATCTACTGTCAGTGGTAAAGGCAGCTTCAAACTACTTATGTCTCATTGTTTGATGCAATTCTGAAGGCTGCTTGACTTGATAGCACAAGCCAGTGCAAACCTCACAACTGCATCAATCCTGTGTTTGCCTCTTGAAATTTAAAATAGTGAGGCTGCTCATTGTCAGTGACTGACTCAGTGTGTGCAGTAGAATGTTATACAGTGTTACTGCATTCAAACTATTTCTTCTCTGGTGGTATCTGAAGCATTCCAACTGTTTGCAGAAACTTGGAGCCAATACTGTAATAACCATGAACCTACTACATTTTTAAAGTTAACTTCATTATATCTTATATGTTGGTAATGGAAGACTTTCTCATAAGCAAAGTATCTGGAAGGAAAATGTAAGATAGGTAAAGTTACACCATTTTTAACACAATTTGACAGACTATTTAGTATCTAAAAAGATGAGTTTCTATAAAGTTTGCTACATTGCCACAGATAATAGTTTCGGTGTTGATCTGCGTCTGTCCTGACATTATTGTGACTAGCCAATATTGTGCTGATCGATAACATCTAGTGCCTCTGGCTGAAGGGATTTTTTTTTTTTTTAAATGACACCTTGAAATCTTTTCATCCTGAGGTGACAAGCAGAAGACAAATTGAAATGTCACGTCAAAAGTCGTGTTCTAAAAGGAAAAATCCACCAGAAAATACTTCACAGCTAAATGCACGTCAAGATATTTCCACTGCAGCTATATTGTGTTTGATGACCTAAATTATTTCCAGAGTATCACTGTATGTTATCAATAATATCAACTCGTAGTTATTAATAGTTGGATGTTGCAGAATCAAAGAAGGAAATTTGTTAAAGTCAAGGTTTGCCCAGTTTCCTTACTAATATTAGTCTTATTTGATTATAACACCAGCATGTTAAATTGTGTTTGAGGATTTTCAGCTGTGATCTGCAGCAAGTTAAATCCCTCTGTTGATCAATGTCCCAAAAAATAAAAAATAAAACTTGATTACCTTTGTGCCAATGCAAGGAAACAGCCATCTGCAGGAATAGCTGCATCAGTCTTAAGTTTAATTTGTGTGATAAAGCATGTGTCTGAGATCCCTATTCTGACTCTGAGTCAATTTAATGCCAAGATGTTCACAGGGCATTACAAATTATCACTTTGTTTGTGCTTTGAACGATCAGACAGGGCACATTATGGCACTGATCTCTCTTTGTGTTACGCCTTTGTTATTGCTCTTTCCACCTATATCAACACAGCATGGAGAAGCTCCTTCTGCCCAGCCAAACAAGGTCATTTTGGGAAATGAAGGAAAGTACTGATGGAGGAAGTAGACAAAGCACTTTTAGGGGAAAGTGGGTACAGAAAAAATTCAATCACCAATTGATGATATCTAAAAGTGTGACTTTAAGGCACTGAGGTTGTTGTCCTTGGTTGTGGCTTTTTCCTTTGTGTTCCCACAAGAATCAGCTTTTAAAAATGGCACATAGCGATAGAAGACTTATGTCAACTCAGCTGGTTGCACAGCTTTATATAGTTTAAAGAAATAAATTCCATACAATAAATATACAGTTTTTCTGTTGTGAAGTTTAAAAACCTAACCATGTTGCTCTGAAAATATTTTGCTTGTGGCCCAGATGTGAAAAATAAAATGAAACCTAATATTTACAGTACAACTACATCGGTGATGGTACTCAGTTCCTTTTCTTATGGAAAATTTGCAATACCACATCTAATATCCTGCATTATTGTGCAGAAGTTTTATTTGATTTTTACCTGAAAATAACCATATTTATTTCATATTTAGAATGTAAAATCCTAATCTGCAAACTAAATCCAAAATGCAGCAGTCAGAGAAATAACATGCTGTAAAACTGCAATATTTCTCATTGAGATGCTGGGCAGGAAAAGTAGAAAGTCACTCACAATGAAATAAAAACCCAAGTAAAGTAGCAAAAGTAGATTTCTCTGACAAAAAGACAAATGCAGCAATCATCTTCTGACTTCAATCTATTCATTTTTTCATGAACATGCTTCAGGAAATCACTGTTTGACATCTTTTTAATGCCAAAAAATGAATAACTTCAGTATTATAAATTCATAATCCCTCTGGTTTATGTCTTCACACCTGCCTTTTATAAGCATGAGCTGGTTAGTGTGCGGAGAACCATGTAACACGGAAAATAAGTGTAACGACTAACTTTAAGAGAAAACCACTTTCAACAGGTCTCCATTCTTTCTGCTCCTCGTCTCTGCTTGTCTTTGTCTTCCTCTTTGTGCTCCTGTGATAGCTTCATTCTGCTGTGTTGATAACAACCTGCAAAAAAAAAAAAAAAAAAANAAAAAAAAAAAAAAAAAAAAAACCTTTAGAAAAACACAACGTCCTCAATCTGAGATTTCTGCATCCTCCCTGTTCAAAGTGTCGACTTCTTTTCAGGAAGAGTCAGTTACCGAGAGAGAGAGAGAGAGAGAGAGAGAGAGAGAGAGAGATTACAGGATGCATTATTGATTCACAGCTCAGTCAGTCCAGCCTCGAATTTATCTGAAGTTGAAGATGGAGCCTCACACTTCACAGAGAAACACTGTGAGAAGACCACAAAATGTCCACATTGTTCTAATTCCCAAATATACAACCCTGCCTGAGTGACTTTGAAGTTATGACGCAAATGTGTTTGCAGCACAGAAATGTTTATGGCAATTCATGATGCAATGCTTTTTGGGGAGTATTTGAATAGTAAAAGTAAAGTGGAAGTGAAAGGAGAAGTAGTTTAAAGGCAAATTTAATTTAACTTGTGATTTGAAATGCATCCTCGTTCACGTGTAAACAAATAAAATCACTTTCATGCCCCCAAAAAATGAATTGTAATGATGATGCATGACATCCAATTGTCACTCAGAGGAAGTCGTCATGCTCTTTATGCAGTCCTCAGGGTTGGAATACGTAAGTGTAAAAAGGAAAAAAATCACACTCATTACCAGAAATGCAAGCCCAATTCAACAATTTTGCAGATACCAAAAAAAAAAAAAAAAANAAAAAAAAAAAAAAAAAAGAAGAAGAAGTTGATTTCTCTCTTTATATTCCTGCATTTGCACTAGTTTCTTGTTTTGGATCACATTTCTATGAATATATGTGTTTTGGTATTTGCAGCATTTCTGAACATGGACTGTATTTCCCATTATATTTGTGTTTTTAGTCTGGTATAATGATGTAACCCAGAAAGTGCAGCTTTCCTGCTTTAGGTTTGTACAGACATTTGGAGGAGAAAACAAAAGCTCCTTCACTCCTTTCCTCAGTTTTGGGACAGCAGAGAAGTGGAGGAGACAACTTCTGCTTCCGGGTCAAGGAGGAGAGGAGGATGGAGGAGAAGGAGACATTTTTGTACATTTGGGACCAGAGAGATTCAGATGAGTTTATTAGTTAAATCTTTATTTCATCACCATAAATGCACAGCTGGGCTTTATAGAGTCTGATCTTTATCCTTGCTGCATGCATGATTTTATTTCCTCCTTTTCCACGGTCCTCCATTTCTCTCCATTTTCTCTGCATGCTTTTCTTTTAGTTTGATAGGTTGTTTGCTTTGTTTGTGTGATTTTAATGGGGTGGGGTAGAATCTAAATGCAAAGTAACAGTGCAGTGTGACTAACCTGCAGGCTGAACTCTTGAGGCTGAAGTCTTGAGCCAGGTCTGAGAGGCAGAAGCCCCCTGCTGCCCTTTTTACCATGTCAACAAAGCAGCCAGTCTGGTAAACCAGACTGGCTGCATCCCTTTTTCCTTCAGTTGTCTCCTGCCAAGTATATCACATCACTTTATCTAGGAAAAGACAACTGAGAATGCATTCTCTTGTAGCACCACCTGCACTCATGTTCACTCTGTGCACACTCTTTGACTGCAGCCCTGCCAGAAAACAGTCAGTATTATGCTTTTCTCATAGGCATTTCAGCAGTTATATATTTACTCTCCCTGTCTGGTCTGCAGATTCAAACCCACAACCTCCTTGAACTCTTAAGTATTATGCTTTAACAGTTACAGTTTGGAGGGACGCAAGAATACAGGTCAGATACTGGAGAGACTTTATTTATGTTTCTACAAGTACAACATTTTATTTTTCCGCCATAAAATAAAAATGTAACATTTAGCAAATCTGAATATGAAGAAAATAGATCATTCTTGACAATAAAAGTATGAAGATAATCCAAGTCAAGCAGTATAGACAAAATACATAGGATACAGGTGTGTGTGTATGTGTGTGTGTGTGTGTGTGTGTGTGTGTGTGTGTGTGTTCGTGCATGTGCATGCTCATACATACATACTGTATTCAACCAAGAAGATGCACTTAAGGATTCATTCATATTTACAGTATATGCAACATACAATATAATAATAATACAAAATCAAGGGAATATGTGAATACTAATGTGCAAATATGCAGTAAAAGCAATGTGTACTAGATAAATGTAGTATTATACTGTATATGTAATGTAATATATCATATATTTTATCATCAGATAGATAGATAGATAGATAGATAGATAGATAGATAGATAGATAGATAGATAGAATCAGTTATTTATATGNAGATAGATAGATAGATAGATAGATAGATAGATAGATAGATAGATAGATAGAATCAGTTATTTATATGTGTAAATAGTTTAAATGTTGATATTGATGTATAGTATATAATTACAGAGTTTTTATTCTAGCATATTATGGCCATAATGCTGCTGGTGTTGACAGACTGGGTTCACATCCCATCTTATGCTATATTCCAGATGATATTTTTTCTTTCTTTTTTTATTTAGCATATCAATCATATTTAAGTTTCCATGTGCAACATTACAGGAATAACGAACAGTAAAACTTTATCAAACACTATTGACAGTGAAAGTGCTGTCTAACTTCTGCAAATAACTAACATTTCTGCTGATAATCAGTCATACTTTTCACTGTAAGATACAGCAATTACAGTAGATGAAACAACTTCAGAAACGGGACACTGAACACTTCATCTTTGCAGTAAACTGAAAATGCAGGTTGTTATTTTCTGAAAGATTTTCTCCAAATACAAACTAAATCAAAACAGATATGAAGCTCTAGAAGTTTTTCTACAGCTGTTGACAAGGGTTAAAGGACTATACCACCCATTTTGCATGTTTGAGCCTAATATATTCAATTTTCATACACGTAAGGTTACTGACAGTCATTTCCCAAAGCATACTACTGGAACGGTGAGTTAAAAAAAATTTCCTACCTTCCAGACCACCATTGATTTCAGTTCGTTCTGATATGCTATTAAAATCAACTTGTTGATACGTGAAACGTTCTTGGGATAGCTATCACAAACAAGATGTGTATTCAGGTTTTTTTTTTTTGTTTGTTTGTTTTGTTTTTTTGTAATTGATTTTGTTTTGTTTTTTGTTTTTTTTTTTAGAAGTTACGTAATTTTAGTGTTTAAGTGCAGTAAAAAGCGTGGAGTGAATGTATGTCTCCACTGGGGAATACAGTCCCAAAAGAAGACCTGCATTTANGTAAAAAGCGTGGAGTGAATGTATGTCTCCACTGGGGAATACAGTCCCAAAAGAAGACCTG
This sequence comes from Lucifuga dentata, assembly GCA_014773175.1. NCBI lineage: Eukaryota > Metazoa > Chordata > Actinopteri > Ophidiiformes > Bythitidae > Lucifuga > Lucifuga dentata. The sequence goes on along the minus strand of VXCM01003057.1, from coordinate 19,227 downwards.
CATTTAAGGAAAAATTTAAATGACCATGACTTCATAAGGCTGCGTAACTATTAGCAGGCGAAATATTGATTTCTAAGGTGGGTGTATCGCTTGAATATGTAAGATTAAGAGATTTTGTAAAATATCAGGAAAGCTGAAATACGGTTTTATCCTTTGGGAAATGATTGTTAGTAATGTAACATGTATGAAAATTGAATATATTAGGCTCAAACATGCAAAATGGATGGTATAGTCCTTTAAAGACATAGCCCTCTGGAGAAATAACAAATTCTTGTTCTTAACAATTAAAACTTAGTTGATTTTTTTCCAGATAGATATATGTTTACATAATGATGGATTAACGGAAAAATAACACCTTGTTTATATTAGTACTTAGAACATACGTGGTTTAGTTGGAGCGTCTGGCATCTCTCCAAAGAATCCAACAGTTCTTATGTGCAGTGTACAGGTGGCATTTGAGTCTAAAGATAAATACGTAAAATGCATTTCGTACCCCTCACCCCACCCACCTCCATATGTGAAGGTGTCTTGTTGCTTTCAGGGACAAGAAATAAAACTTCATTGCAGAGTCTCAGAGTTTGAACAGACTTGAAATCTTGATGATGCATAAACTCTGCATGTTCATAAAATTCTATATAGGCCACCTGTGCTTCGTTATAATTCACAATCACGGTGACATTTCAGGCAGAAGTAGATGACAGCAGTGTAGGATTCAGCGATGCAATATGCCAGTTATATTTCATAAGAAATAACAGCAGAACTAAAAGACGAGTTGCATCAAAAAGCCAACAGCCAAACTAAGCTGTCCAACATATGTGCATCCATTAAGCCAACATTTTGAGTAAAGCACAATGGGAAATAATATATTTTAAAAAGTACAATCATATCTGGTAACATCATTATATTTTTATGAGTGTCATATGCAACAAATATAATTTTTTAATGTGAAATATTTTATTTGTTTTGATGTAAAGCAAAGTGATGAACATTACAATATAGCAAAAGAGATGCACATTATTTATATTTCAACCTATTTTAATTTGATAAAATGCTGAATACTACTACATATAAAGTAAAAGTAGCATGTATGGCTCTTTTCCACTGTTAAGTACCAGAGCCCAGAACCCGGAGCTACTACATACGTGGTAAGGTCATGGCTGATGAGTTTTATCCAGTCCCTGCATGAGAAGCACCGATTTACTGGTTCCAGACCAGCAGCTTTGTGGGATCGGTTTGAGCGCCTACTTTGCCTGCTGGGAACCGGCCTCTGAGTGTAGAAATCCATGAAAAGTTCACAAACATGTCTGGGCATCAGCATGTCAGTGGAAAAACACTAATAGAATGCTAGTGTGTATGTTGGGTCAGTGAGTGTTTTTTATTTTCTAATGAAAATCACTGTTTTTGAGAAAGAAAGTAACTTTTCTATGAAGTTAGTACAAGCACACTGACCTTCACTCACTCACTCACTCATCCATTCATTCATTCAAACATCCACTCACTCACTCCCTTACTCGCTCACTCACTCACTCACACATCCATCCATCCATCCATCCATCCATCCATCCATCCATTCATCCATTCATTCATTCATTCATTCATTCATTCATCCATCCATCCATCCATCCATTCATTCATTCATTCATTCATTCATTCACACATCCATTCATTTACTCACTCACTCACATATCCATTCTATTCATCCATTCATTCACTGACTCACACAGCGGGTGGGGGGTTGGGGGGGTGTTAGCATGGCCAGACACAAATGCCAATGATGCCGGGGTAAATAAGTCTGTAATTGCCTGCTGTTTCTCTGTGCCACCCTTTCTCTTTTTAGAATCCACTTTTCATCTAAGCGCCAAGAAAATTATGAAAGAAAAAAAATATATGTTTGCATAGTTTATTCATCTTAATCAATATTATACTGTGCAGTGCAAAGGCCACCGGCCGGCCCACCAATGGCTGCGGCCCACTGGGAAAAGTCCCGCCTCTCCCGATGGTCAGTTNGGCCGGCCCACCAATGGCTGCGGCCCACTGGGAAAAGTCCCGCCTCTCCCGATGGTCAGTTTGACCCTGTTTACCAAGTACCACAGCTTCCATCTACTGTAATAAAGACATATTTTTCATTTATGACAGATTAAATGATTAAAATGTGTGAAAATATCAAAAGATCAAAAAAACAGCTTTAGTTTGATGAGCACTTAAAATGCCAGCTATGGAGGAGCCGGTGGAGAAGGATAAAAGTTTAATTCCTCGCCAAAAATACTAATGAGAAGAAATTCTGCAAAGGGTGAGTGGAGTGGTGGAGGATGGTGCTTCTGGTATGAGGCATCAGATGCTACAGATCAGAAGAAAAGTATGATTATGAATCAAGATAAAAATATTGTAATTAAATTCAATATGTTTTAAGTCTAATCACCACATTTAAATAACCTCAGCTCAGAACTTTAGCTATGGGAAACTGGTTGGCTGGTTTATAGAAGTGGCTCTTACACTTCTTGTCACTTTTGGGAAATTGGTGATATGGGTCAAATTTAACATTATTTTATTGAAATAATATCAAGAACATAAAGACCATTTAGCCTTTCTTTCAGTTTCTGTTGTGCAGATTAAATTGTAATTTAGACTCATGATTCTATGGATGTAATTCATAATGCACAGTGCCAGATTTAAGGTGACATAGAAGAATATAGCATCATGCATTCCCTGTTGCCGAGTAAGTTATTCATAAAACACATCGTCACAAAAGACTTGTTTCAGTCTGGCAGTAAATTTCATCAAAATGTTCCAGATATGTGATCAATAATTTTGTTAACATGAAATTAATATGTTTGTTTATTGCTCCCACAAAAAATAGGTTTATCCAACTTTATTTCCCCTGTCATGCGCATGTTCCCTGTAATGCTTCTACGTCTCCCAAGGAGGTCATGCCACACTATTTGAGAAACACTGGACTGTAGGAAGAAATTATTTCAGAAACAACCTAACATATTACAGGCTGAATTTTGAGAAATAATATGCATTCTAGTACTGTAAGAGTTTGGAATATTTAAATCATGGATCTTACGGCTTGTTAAATTATTTGCATAACTCATTTTTGTTTTCTTGTGTCTTATTTCCTGAAAGGATGATTGCTTTCCTCCTGTCTGTCTTTGTTGTGTCACACATTATGATAGCATGCTTTGTATTGTTGCGCTGTAACTGCATATATGCTCCCTGTCAAAATAAAAATCTTGTTGATATGTTCACCATGGAAAATGAACAAAAAGTACAGTAGGTGGTTCTCATTATTTTACTTTTTTTTTTTAGTATTACCATGCTGTCTGACATGGAAACCGATATACAGTGTGATCTAAAGAATTATAAAAAGATCATAATTTTTTTTAAATTTTCTGTACATTTTTCAGCGCTTTTTGAAATGATAATTAGTTTAAGAATTTTGAAGATGTTCTGTTTGTTTAGTGTAAAAACCTGATTTGAAGAAATTACCCAAATACTTACCATTATTCCAATAGCGTTGGCTGNTGTTCTGTTTGTTTAGTGTAAAAACCTGATTTGAAGAAATTACCCAAATAATTACCATTATTCCAATAGCGTTGGCTGGCCTGCTGCCTCTGCAACCATGCACTCAAACTGCTGTGGAAGTTATGGGAAATGGGTGAATGGATGCATTTGGTAATTAGTTTAAAAAAATAAAATAATAATAATAATAATAATAATAATAATAATAATAATAATAATAATGATAATAATAACAACAACAACAACAACANAATAATAATAATAATAATAATAATAATAATAATAATAATGATAATAATAACAACAACAACAACAACAACAACAACAACAATAATAATAATAATAATAATGGACTCAAATTAGTTGTGAAAGAAAACAACCTGCTGGGAAATATCAATACAAAATCTGTGTGATTAAAAGCATCTTGTATATCCAACAAAGCAGTGCTCAGTTTCAGTTCTAAGTAAAGAATTTCTATCCAGACCGCTGAACCTGTTCATCACAGAAATAAGCCCAGAGGAGATGTTAGACTGTGAAAGCAGGAACATCTGCATTTATTCTATGCATCTTATATGCTGATGTAACAATTTCCTAATGCGTTTACAATTACACTTGTAATTGTGGACTTGTTAGTTATTTACAAATTAAACTAGAGGGCAATTACAGAGTCCATACCTCCACCTAGGCCCAGCAGTCATATGTTTTGCTTACATATCATAAATCTGGACTTTTGCCATCAGCACCCTAAAAGCAGATATGTAAAAAAAAGAAAAGAAAAAAAAAAATACATGCAAATCCATCACTCAGCATTAAAGCAAAAATAATCCTTTTTTCTAGATCTATAATTGTTAAAAATATGTCAAAAACCCTTTTATACAGCTGAATCAGCATCATCTTGGTTACACCTTGGGGGTAGTTAATGTACAGTGGCAACATAAATGTGACCCCTGTATGAGCATACTTTTAATCTGTCAGATCTGGATCAATATCCACATCTGAGCTAAATTGCAGTTGTTCATAGTTCATCACTGGTTACACATGTCTGAATTTTTGCATTTATATTGTTGTCTTAGTTTTCAAGAAATAAGCAAAATGTGGACAAATGTTCAATCTTGCAACTTGAAAGAAACAAAAAGAGACAATTCCTGTACCCTGATTAGAATCTGCCTCAGAACCTAATCAATTACTTCCTTTCTTACCTTTCAACAAAATTTCATGGAAATCTGTCCATTAATTTTTGAGATTTGCTGCTGATGAACACAAAATCCAACAATAGTCCTCTGAGCTAATTATGTGAAGGTATCTGAACATCAAAGCTTTACGCTCCCTGGAAAAGAAAGAAGGACGACACCATAACCTCCTGAGAGATGAATGATGAAATCTCTGTATGCTCATCGTCTCTAATCTCCAGCTTTTAGGCTTGGGTGGGACCTTGACATTGCCGCATAGGGAATAAATAGAAAGGAATTAGAGGGAACGAGGAAAGAGGCTCAGAACAGCAGAACGATACTTTCCTGCAGATAAATAGTTAGTTTTAATCCCAGGGCCCGTCGGCATCTTCTCTTTTTTTTTTTTGAGCAAACTGAAATCCTCTGCCAAACGCACATATGTGATGATTCAGCTGAACCACAAACAGACGCTGCTGGTTTGAAACCTCAGCCTGTACCTGCAAATACATTTAGGAACCCAAGCCAAGTTCTCAAGGGTTTTACTGAATGACTGCTTATCTTTGCATGCACATTATCCATTTTACTCCTGTCCAGTCAGTACAATCAGAGGGTTTTGAGGTTTATGACATGGGGAAAGATTCATAAAACGCAGTGCCAGACTTATCGTGTTAATGAGGGCAAATGTCATCAGACAGCCATGTTCCCTCATTCATAAACACCTATTACCAGCATCATTTATCAACTGCCTTTAAAGAGCTGTTACTATATGGTATTCCTTATGCATATGTTGGGAAATCTATTTATAAAACACACCATTACACAAAAATTAAGACCTGTTTCAGTCTGGTGTTCCAGCAATATGAAATCTAGGCAATCTTTTAAACTGTATTTGCCTCACATGTATTAGTGATCAATAAATTTGATAGATAAACCCACCTAGCTGATCATTCAGTTTATTTAAATGAGTTTTGATGTGATTCCAGTGGCACTGTGCCTCTTCCTTAAAGTACCATACTGGACCATACCCTAAGAACCATACTAAGGACCATACTATATTAGGCTCAAACACACATAGTGGCCATACTGGCCATTATGCATGTTTGAACCTAATATATTCAATTTTCATACATGTAACATTACTGATAATCATTTCCCAAAGCATACTACTGGAACAGTGAATTGAAAATGTTTTTCCTACCTTCCAGACCGCATTGGTTTCAGTTCATTCTGATACGCTGTTAAAATCAACTTGTTGATACTTGAAATGGTCTTGGGATAGGTAATCCATCATTGTGAACAAGATGTATATTCAGGTTTTTTCAAAGTTTCATAATTTTACCATAAAACCGCAATAAAAAAAGCGGAGTGAATGTATGTTTCCACCGGGAAATATAGTCCCAAAAGAAGACCTGCATTTATTGAAAAATTTAAACAACTGTGACTTCATAAGGCTGNAATATAGTCCCAAAAGAAGACCTGCATTTATTGAAAAATTTAAACAACTGTGACTTCATAAGGCTGCATAACTATTAGCAGGCAAAACATCAATTTTTAAGGTGGGTGTATCTTTGAATATTTGATTTTGAAAGATTAAGAGATTTTGCAAAATATCAGGAAAGCTGAAATACGGTTTTATCCTTTGGGAAATGGGTGTCAGTAACGTAACACGTATGAAAATTGAATATATTAGGCTCAAACATGCAAAATGGGTGGTATGGTCCTTTCAGCATCAACCACTTCTGTCTCTCTCTCTCTCTCTCTCTCTCTCTCTCTCTCTCTGTCTCTTTCTCTCTCTCTCTCTCTCACACACACACACACACACACATACACACACACCACGCTCCACCCACTGCCACCCCCACCTCCTGCATAGCTAACTCTTATCTTCATGACAATCTCTTAAAATATGGAGCTCTAAAGCAGAGAATTTATGTTTCCCTTGCCAATTTAATGTGTCAATTCTGCTTTAACACCAGAAGAAGCCATATAAATTGTGGCTCTTAAATATGTTGCAGCTCATTAACATGCTGATCTTCATTGGCTTTTACCTGTGACATCTTACAGCAACGCTACCTTAATGTGACAACGGTGCACTGATTAACATAAAAGAAGCTTTGTGAATGAGCTTCACATATTAATGCGCTTTATTTAGCAAGAGACTGTGTAGTTAGATTGATTTTTTCTTTTTTTATGAATCTTAACCATGATTTTGTTTTCTATCACCTCAGATCTAATGTTATATTACATTGCCAGATACATGTGACCAAATTCAGATGCTACATATCAAACCTGTGTTGTGAACACATAAGCCATAATAAAAAAAACAAAACAAAAACAAACAAACAAAAAAAAAAAACAAGCAACTAAAATCCAGTATTCTCATTCTATTTTGGGAAAATACGTCTGATAACATACATATCAGAATTTCCATTCCAACTCGGACATTTTGTTCGCATATGAATGATGTAGATGAGTCAACGATCCCACCAGTTTTGAGTCCTTGCTTGTTTTCCTGTCACTGTGAACCAAAATTGCAACAATCATCGTCTCACACAACCAAGTTTAAAAAGTGCTCTAATCATTCTTCTCCGCCTTAAATATAATGAAGTCATTGGGGACCTTTAAAGACGCTTTGGAAAGCAAAGCTTTCCAAAGCGTCTTTAAAGCTTATTATAGCTTGTAACTATAGCTTGTATAATTATTTCTGTCTCATTTGCAGCCATTGTGGCACTTTGTCTACCACCGTCTCAGAATCTCAACTTTTGTTTGTGCATGCATGTTATTTCAGGTCTAAACTGTGTAACCATCTGATATGAGCCATTTACAAAAGAAGATGTTCAAAAAAAAAAAACAGCAGACAGGCGAAAAATAAGAATTGGGCATCAAACCTTTACTGAAAATGTAGCCTAAAGTTTCATACACACTGCACGATTAGAGCAATCATAGAAGTTCACTACATATATGTAACATTGGTTTCTGTGTCAAACTCTATGAGATCAATTTAACATGTCAGATCATGAGATGAACGCATGGTGAAAAGTAGCAGGGAAAAATCTCTCTCTCCCTCTCTCTCTCTCTCTCTCTCTCTCTCTCTCTCTCTCTCTGCCACTCACATCTTCTCGGTCACAACACACCACACACACACACAAAAAAAATAAAAAATACACATTTCCACACAAGAAATGGCGAGCTGTCATGATTAATACATGATTATTGTTTGAACCACAGCAAACATCCTCATGAAATTTAGTGCTGTGTCTCTAATGGTTGTTATATAGACGTGGTTCGCAGCAACAGTCACACTGTGAAGTTCTGGTCCTAAATTTCTGACTCTCAGAATATTGTGGCAGGCTGTCGTTAGTCACGAGGGCACTAAATCCACCATCCGTGGACACGTCTCATGCTGCGATTTAGAAGCATCATTTTGGCTCTACAACCAGGAATTTCTTCACGTTTCCCTCACAATCGTTGTCTTTCATGTGCGACAACCCAAAATCGCAGTGTGTAGAACGTTAATGGTTTCAGCCTCTATTGTCCTGTCGACTGCATTTAGCTGTCTATTTGCGAAGAAGGCGACTTCCTCCCTGAGACACTGTCATTGGTAATTATGGCCCAAGATAAACTCTGCTGGAACAGCTGGAGCCAGCCGCCAACTGACAGCTCCAAGGTCAAACTGTGAAGGACTTACAACAGAAACGGGACACTGGAGGAAAAGATGACAGCAGTAAAGCTTTTTTCCCCATTTTTCTTCCATAAAAATGATGTTATTGTCTTTATGAAGTAACCTTTGACAAATGTTCCTTTAACTGTCAAATTTCCTTTTCATCATTCCCCCAAGATCTCAGTTATGAGTTGCCATATATGATGTAACAGTTTCAAGTTAATAATTACAGTCTGTTTCCTTAGCGGTGTCTTTGATGGAGGATATTTGACTGGGTAGTGGAGTAAAAGATTGGGCTTTTTAACGGCACTGGGCAGGGCGGCACTTAGAGTTGGGAGCTGTAACTCTGCCTCCAGCCGACAGATAAAGTGAGCAGGTGGTAAATAATAAGAAGCAGCAGAAGACCTTGGAGGTGGCCCCTGAACTAATTTAACATCCCTTCTTGTGAATTTAAATTAGACTGTAATCCACAATTGCTTCTTCAAATCAGAGAAATATGCTTGGAGTGCTGCTATATTTCAGGGCAGCTGGTCACCATTGTGCTGTCCACAAAGGAAGAAATAAGATACTCCATTGCAGATTTTGATTCATCGGAAAAACTCTGGCTGGAATTAAATATTAATGGGAAGAGGCTTTGTCTCAATAACTACAAAAATGACTCTGTCATCAATCTTTGTCATTTATCAGACGAGTGCTCACTTTCACTTTGGAGAAACGAGGAACTTGGGTGTATGGATTTCTATCTGAAATCAGTAGGAGAGAAGTAGAAATCAATGCTAGGGTTTGTTTGAGGTAAGATTTCGAATAAAGAGTGAGCGTGAGCGGCACCAGCCAGGCGTCCAGGCAAAGAGACACAAAGACTGTCAAGTGAGAAAGAGACACGGAAATAATCTGTCTCATTCCGTTTGTGTTTCTGTCCCCTGCTTACTAAACAAAACATTTCAGACTCTTTCCCCTGGGACACATATTGGAAGAAGTTGGCTCTTCATATAATTTTCTGGGAATATAGCTGGCATACTGTGGAACCTCTTTCCTCTTCTATGTTCAGCTATTTCTTACACACACACACACACATAACTTCATCTATTGCATCTAATAATTAAATCCACATATACTGTAGCTTTGTTGTTAAACTTTTCATGCCCATGATTCTGAATTTACAGGAATCTAACTTATTTGGAATAAACTCCTGACGTTATGCTCCATTTTGCACTATTGACATTTCAAATGTTTCACCCTCTGTGTGTCCTCTTTGTGATTATGTCTACATCTCCTCAACACAGACTTGATGAGAGAAATCAATAAAAATGGCTTTTCCCTGCATTCACTTCATCAGTGTACCACATGAAAAGACTAAGTGTGTTAAATATTTTGTATTCAGTATATAACTGCATGTAAATAAGGGCAAAAGGCCAAAAAGCACTAGTAATAAACAGCAACATAACTGAAGATGGTGGTTTATACAACAGCATGAGTTTATGATCCTATTTCCAAAACCCAAAAAATAGCCTAGTAATATGTACGATGTACTATATATGTAATATGTACACATAATATATGAAAGATGATATAATTATCCAATATTTATATCCATATTGGCATATATGTTTAAATTTGTATGTAATTCTGTTATAATGTCTATTTATTTTGAAATTGTCCAATTTTTTTATGAATATTAAAACTTTACCTTGATCTTTACTTACTATTAGTGTCTCCTTTGATAATAACCTGGTCTGGATCTAGATCGATATTCAGTTGAATCCGGACCTAGACTGAACCAAAATACAAACATTTTACCACAAACTTTTATTTTGGTACTTTCTATCAGAAGAGAAGTCTTATTTTGAAATGAATGTGGTCTGTAGTTGTTAGCATGGATGAGAAAAATAGCAAAACAGTTACACAATTCACTAAGTTTTGTGTTTATTAAGATTTTTTAATTTAATTTATGTATGTATTTTGGTGCTGTATATTTAATTAAGCCCCCACCAAACAGGTGGATTTACAAGTGGATTTATTTTAATGCATATTTTAAGGGATTATTATTTTTATTTTGCCATGTAAATTTTGGTAGTTAATGTGTTTTTCTGGTGTTGCCAGTTAAGGGCAGTAAGATATATTAGCATAATGGTTATCATGCTAAGGTAAAACTGTGTTAAGTTGTTACTAATTTACCTATGTTGTTATGTATTTTACCGTTCTCATGGTTGGTTTTGTGGTTGTAAAAAAGGAAGCACAAATTAAATTTTAGTGAACCAGCAGTCCAGAGTCCTTTATTCAACTGAGAAATACAACCTCATGCTAACTTATTTCATGAATACAGAAATTATTTTTATGTATATACTTCATAGTTTTTGGAGCTTAAATGTCACTGATTGAGCACCCATGGTCTTGGTGATTTCGCTGATGACTCGTAATGAAATTTTTGGTTGTGAACCAAAACCAGAGAATCCAGAACCCAGTATGAGACACAGATGCCCAATTCAGCCCACTTGCAACTGAAGACAGCCTGCAACAAAAGTCTTACAGAGTCAAAAATTTAGCAAAATATTCCAGTTTGACTGCTGCTACGACTCATGTTTATAAACCGGATCAGATCGATGACAAGTTAATGATGCATGTCTGCCTACTTAGTTTTTTTTTTTAATTTCCTGCTTGTCATAGCGTTACAATTAACCAGACATTCATCACTCAGTCTGAAAAACTTGACATTGTTCAGTCTGCAAAGATATCATGTTGCAAATTATGACATGCAACAATGTGACTTGTGAGATTGCTGTTGTTATACAATTTGTATGAGATAAACTGTAAAATATCCTTGCGCTTTAATAACAAAAGTTCAGAGATACTCTCCCCCCCCAAAAAAAACAAAAAAAAAATGGTGATTTATGCATAGCTAATAGCCAATAAAATGTCATCAGATTCTACTTTCTCAAATATCTCTGATATCTATCAAAACAAAAAAATCCTGTTTTGCTAAGGTTCTAATGTGCGGCACTATTGATTGCTTCAGTTCTATTTTAAAGGCTGTTGCCACGGGCAATTTTGAAAAAATTGACATTTCACATTTCGCTGGCCTGGGGGGGCATACGATATGGGAACCTGGGCTGCTGTCATCGATAGCGCTGGCTTTGAGATCTGATGATCCAAAGGGAGAGTGGCATGTAATGAGGTTGCCAGGGTGTTATTATGCAAAAGACGTAGGTCAAAGTAGGGCAAGAGAGGCAGTTATGGCATTATTGAGCTTTCAGGTGGCCCACGGGAGGACAAGGAAAGGACAGTTGGTATTAGTTTCCCAAGCCACCTGCTACCTGCTGTGCTGTGAGGATTCCGCAGAAACCCTCCTCTAATGAAATTTGACATAGTGGAGATGACAGGTGCCATGACAGTGCTCTGCCAGGATACAGTGAAAGGGGAGAGGAACGTGAATTCTTATAACTTGCCACACCTGTGCTCCCCTGCTCCGCTGTTCCAAGGTGAGAGAGAGTGATGGAAGCTGTGGTGATTTTGAAGGCGACAGGTGATACATCATTCAGCAGTGAGTCCACAGAGAAATGCTCTCAGCAGAATAATGACAGGTGTGATGACAGTCGCACATCTGAATAATCGTCTGGCATTAATGCATGAATGTTGAGTGGACCTTGACCTGATGTAGTTTATACCTTGTAGAGCGCTGTTCAAAGAGTAGATTGACTGCGCTGTGCGTGTGTGTGTATCCAATTTGAATGACATTTCTGTTTTCCGTGTCTTCAATTGTGTTCTCAGGTGGGATCTACAGTAATTAGTTTGCAGTTGGAGTCTCATGGAATCATTAATATCCACTCTGACAAAAGCCTCAATTCCAGTCTAGGAAATATCACGTAAGCAACAACTCTGAGCCATGACAGAAATGAAAATTATTTGTTTGATTTTGTTTGTTGTCTGTCGAATATTTACCCAGTAGGCTTGTTAATTATTACATCTGTATACACACTAATTTATATCCAAAAGTCGTCGAAGCAATAACTTTATTTCAGGTAATGCCTTGTCTTTATTCTTTAAAAATATTCCCTGTATCCAATTTTAAATGAGCATGTCTTATTAGTTATTTTAAAAGATTTATTTAAACAATATGAAATGACTGTTGCTCTAAAAAGAAGTACAATATTCCTAAGATTACTAAAGGGAAATTCTACCAATTTTACACATCAAATTCAGTTTATTGGCCATAGGGGAGCATTATTCAACTCTAGTGTTGGTCAAGGGCAATGCCAAGAGCATCATGTTTTTTGATAGTGGGGAAAGTGCAGAACCCAGAGAAAACCCCACACAAACACACTCCATTAAGAAAAAACCAGAAGACCACAGGGCTTCTAACCCAGGACCTTCTTGCTCGGAGGCAACAGCACTAACTACTAACAGTTGTGCTACCTTAAATTGCTTTATTTGTCATAAGAATCAGTAGTTCCTAAACTGTATTTGGATCCAGACCAAATCACACCTATTGATAGTCTATCATGAGATAAATGTGTCTGAATTTTCAATGAGATTGGTAAATACTTTTGAGGAAATTGAGGAAATCACTTTAAAAATTCTTGCTTCTGCCCCTGGATCTGGATTGGTATCCATACTGGAATTTAATGGGATCTTCGTTGGGCCATGCCACACCCATCCACCAAATTTTATAAAATTTTATCTGGAACCTTCGAAGTAAGCTTGATAACAAACCAAATGAAAAGATGTGGGTGAGATCTTAACCTCCTGAGTGAAAATAACTTCACTCATTTAAGAGTTTTCAGGCCACAAAGGATCCAGAACAGGCAAAGTGGGCAGCAGGTTAAGACTGAATTGTTTGTAGTACCACTGTACTCTTGTTTAACTACTGTAACATTAATTTTCATCCATCCATTATCTATACTTAATTGTGTTGTGCAGGGTTGTAGGGGGCTGGAACCTATCCCAGTATTCATTGGGTGAGAGGCAGGTACATACTGGACGGGTGGTAAGTCTATCACAGGCTGATACATAAAGACAGTCATTCGCTCTTACATTCAGAGCTAATCTGGCCTGTGGAAGGAAACTGGAGCACAGAAACCCAGACACATGCAGGGAAAACATGCTAACAATTGAAACCAGAATCTCCTTGCTGCATAAATTTGAACACAATACTGTATTTCAAAAGCTCTAAAAAAAAAAAAAAAAAAAAAAAACATTTACAAACGACATAGAACCAAAGCTGGCTCAGGTCAAGATTTTAAACTTGTGCTTGCCAACCATACAACTGGTTTGAAAACAGTGTCCTGCTAATACAAGACCTGTAGGATCTCAAACTGAATAAAACACCCGTTTCAGCATAACATTAGTAAAACTATACATAATATTCATGAGTGTACAAATTGAGTTGTGTCACAGCTTTCATGATCGGCTGCAACAGCTGCTGACACAAACTGAGACAATGAAACTGATATAATGACAGAAACTCCACCATAACCATTAACTATCATCAAATATAATCAGGCTGCATGTGGGCTGACATGTGTATACAGAGAAAGAGGTTAGCTAAGAAGAAGTGGGACACTGAGAGGACTGAAGAGAGTAGTCAGGAGTACAGGGAGATGAAGCGTAAGGTGAAGGTAGAGGTGGCAAAGGCCAAACAAAGGGCGTACAATGACTTGTATGCTAGGCTGGACAGTAAGGAGGGAGAGACTGATTTATACAGGTTGGCGAGGCAGAGAAATAGAGATGGGAAGG
>VXCM01003056.1:37190-119942 GCA_014773175.1 Lucifuga dentata | reverse complement strand
ACAAGTAATTGATTACATATGATTTATCACGAAAGAGTAAAATTACTGTTAATGAAAGTTGGTACTTCCTGCATACATTTCATAATAAAAGCCCTCCAGGGAGGTCACAGCAGACCGTAAGGCTTTTATTGTGAAGGGAAAGCAGGAAGGTTTGCTCTTCTATTAACTGTAACTTAACTATGATGTAAACTTGGAAGTCCAGGTGTTCTGAATGAATTAATCAGGCTAAGTGGTATTTATGCTAAAAAGAAAAATTCAGAGCAACAAAACTGAATAAATCATGTCTGTGTTGTGATGGAAATAATTTTGTGAAAATAGACATGAAGAGAAATTTACCACCAAAACAGTGTTGAAATCTGAATTTGCATCAACAGCACACATTAATGAACGAACAGAAGAGAGAGAGCTATTAAAATTTGTTCNTCTGAATTTGCATCAACAGCACACATTAATGAACGAACAGAAGAGAGAGAGCTATTAAAATTTGTTCTATCATAAAACAAGGGGAAATAGAAGTAAAGCTGTGTTTGTTGGCCTAAAAGAGAACCAAAATGTAAATATAGCCGCAAGCAGCAGTAAGCGGCATCCGACCACGTACGATGCCTCCACGAATTATTCAGTTTTTACAGAAGTCGTTATGCAGAAACTCACCAAGTTTGGTGACATAGACCAAATCATTCATGATGCCTTAGTTTTTGTCAAATAAGCCACGCCCACTAAAATTTGGCAGCCAATTGTCACAAAACGGTATAGAAGGTCAAAAAATGAAGAAGTAACTTTATTCCGGCTTGCTTTAGACATTGTATAAAGCTTGTCTATTGAATCAAAATTATAGGAAGAGTAACAAAAAACAGTTTTGGACAAAAATCAAAATGGCGGATAATCTAGTTGGGGAAGAGGTTGGACTACACCGTTGATGCATATAGACCCAAGAAATGCAGGGGAAAAAGAATTTTGATCCTATGACTTATAGTTCAGTAGTTATAGGCCAAAATGTAAACATGCTTATTACAGCACCACCTTCAGCCCAATCCGTGTAATTTAATTTTCCTAAGTAGTGGGTGAGATGTTGAACAATCGTTGCTGTAGCTTTTACGGTATTTTAGAAAAAAATTCTTAAATCAAAATTTACAAATAAAAATTAAAAATGGACAAGCTAATTGAAAATGGGCGTGGCTTAAATGGATAGATGCGTCTTAGCCCAACAAATACAGAGAAAAAAGAATTTTGATTCTATGATCTACGGTTCAGAAGTTATTGATGAAAGTTTACNCTTTTTTTTTTTTTTTTTTGAAGATTTGTTTAGTGAACATGTTTACCAAATTTGATTACAGTAGACTAATTCTTTCAGGAGATATAGGAGATATATCAGATTTTATACCAGATGTCGTAAAATTAGCCACACCTACAACTTTGTCAGCCAATNAGGAGATATATCAGATTTTATACCAGATGTCGTAAAATTAGCCACACCTACAACTTTGTCAGCCAATTATAGCAAAACGACAAAGAATATCAAAAATCTAAAATGGTACTTTTTTCCGGCTTGGTCCAGACATGCCACATGCAAATTNAAAAAAAAAAAAAAAAAAAAAAACGGTTTCGGAAACAATTCAAAATGGTGGAAAATCTAGTCAGGCTGAAATGGGCGTGGCCTATATGGATAAATGCATATACATCCAATGAATCCCAAGAAAAAGGAATTTTGATTCTAGGACTTATGGTTTAAAAGTTATAGACCATTATACACCAAAATTTTGAAGTTGTGACTATAGCTCCACTTTGAGGCCAATCGGTTTACATTTTGACGCCTGAGTAGCGGTGAAGTTTTTGAAGCTATGTGCCAAGTTTCGTAGCCGTAGCTTTTACGGTTTCTGCTGCCCAGATACTTTTAGCGAAGAATGAAGTCTGATCTGAGCAATTTCAAGAGGGTTCCCAGCACTTTGTGCTTGGACCCCTAATTAAATTAAATGTGTGTGTTACGTGGAAAGATTCAGTTGAATTATGGTGCTGAAGATGTGAGTTTCGGCTGAAATATACTTACATATATACACACATATATACACACACACACACACACACAGCCTTGGGTAATTTGGAAGCCAACATTTCCCTTAAAGAGATATTACGCTTTTCCCACATATGTACATTTCAGTACATACATGACTAAAATGCCATCATAGTATCATTATTATGGTTTCAGTTTAAACTCTCTTTTGCTATAATAAATAACATATTAAACTTAAGCTACTCTGACATTATTGCATTATGTTTCACTGTCAAATAAAGAGAAAATCCATGCGGTTAAAGGAAAACAGATGCATCGTTTCATGAATAAACCACATCTGCTCTGCACTTGTTTCTGCTAAAATTGAAACATGCTGGCGTTGACCCTGATATAACCTCGCTGTGAAGGCTCAGTAAATCAAAATCTGGTGTAAAGCGCCTTCCATAAAAATTTCAGCAAAATTAAAGCAGAAACCTGCAGCATTAGAAAAATGACAGCAGCAGCAGTAAGTGGCGTGTTTGTTCAGCCGCTACTGTTGCAACAGTAAATATTGTGTAAGCGTACGATGTGGCGCTGGTGACGTCAGCAGATTCTGTGATTAATGCTCATAATCTGCAGAGAATATATCATGGCTCAGATTTTAAATGAAGGCCACATGCAGCAGGCAGATGTGCTCACCGACGTTTAATGAAAGGACAGGTCCTATGTTCCCCAGTTCAATATTCTGTTAACACACATTAAAGGACCATACCAACCATTTTGCATGTTTGAGCTACAATCATTTCCCAAAGGATAAAACCACATTTCAGCTTTCCTGATATTTTGCAAAATCTCTTAATCTTTCAAACTCACCCACCTTAAAAATCCATGTTTCTCCTGCTCATAGCCTTATGAAGTCATGGTCCTTTAAATTTTTCCATAAACGCAGGTCTTCTTTTGGGACTATATTCCCTGGTGGAGGCATACATTCACTCCCTGCTTTTTATTGTGCTTAAACACTAAAGTTACAAAACTTTGAAAAAAAAACCCAAAACACCTTAATATATGTCTTGTTGGTGATGATGGATTACCTATCCCAAGAGCATTTCAAGTATCAACAAGTTGATTTTAATAGCAGAATGAACTGAAACCAATGGAGGTCTGGACGGTAGGAAAAACATTTTTAATTCACCGTTCCAGCAGTATGCTTTGGAAAATGATTGTCAGTAATGTTACGTGTATGAAAATTGAATATATTAGCCCAAACATGCAAAATAGATGGTATGGTCCTTTAAGTGTGTGTTAACAGAATAACCCTAACTGTAACCCATTATGTGCGCTATTATGCTATATAGAGCTGGGAAACAAAGGAATGACTCCCTTTTTAGACCTATTAAAAAAAAATCACTTCCTTATTATACATCTAAATTTTTTCATTTTTCTGACGTTTTTATTGAAATACAAACAAAAAGCTGATCAAGAACACTGAACGTAATTGCCGCAAAGCAAAGTTCTACTGCATGTACGTAGCACTAACAAGTGCAAAGGTTTGTTGAAGGATCTTAGTTTCATTTATTGAAATTTGTTTGCACAGGCATCAACGTATGTAATGCAAAACACACCTAGCATAAAAACACATAAATGCAACACATACAATTATCAATCATGTTATAGAAAAATACAAGTCAATACTCAGGTCAAGACAACTCATTCTCATACAGCTGGATCCAGATAATTACTAAAAAGCTTAAATGTTCATACACATAGATAAAAAAAAAAGAGAGAGAGAGNAGAGAGAGAGAGAGAGAGAGAGAGAGAGAGAGAGAATTACTGCGCTGTATTCAGCTTGTCAACAGCTACAGGTATAAAAGAATTTCTGAACTGCCTGGTTCTCATAAGCAGCATTAGGTGTGAAGGCGTCATGGAGGAGTTGAATTTTTAGGCTTTAAAGACCAAGAGGGATTCAGTAGAGTGAAGATGGTTAAATAATCCCACCAATAGAGGGCCACAGAAGAAAAAGAGGCGTCATTCATCAGCATAGCAGCATAACATAGCATAACACTAAAGAAGCTGCATAGATCCTAATGAGGGTCTTCAGGTAGGTGGTGCTGTTCTGGCTGTTGCTTTTTATATAAGTATCAAAGGTTTGAACTTGATGGAAGCTAAGAGAAGCAGTGTGACATGTTTCCTTTTTGACTGGTTTGAAAACCAGACCAGTTTGTCATTCAAACAGATTCCAACCTACATACCAGCAGACCTACCAGTACTAGCAAGGTGCCGTGCCAGGGCCAAGTGTTCCTCGATCAAGAAAGAGATTAGTTTATTGATGATTATGAAACACCAGGTTTCTTGCTTTCTTTGGAGATGTAACAATAAGTCAAACTGGACAATGATTTGCTGTTGAAATATCTAGCTGGAAGGATAAGATCAGTTGGGGGGGGCTAAGATGATGGCTGGTTCCACGCTTTGATATCCATCAGGCATGCCAAAATCTGTGCCAAGATTGTGAAATTTTCAGATGGGAAGCAGAGTTTGAGCAGAGTATCATCAGCATAGCAGTGACATAAGAAACCATGAGAGTGTAGGGTTACATCTTGGAGCTGGTGTATATTGAGGAAAAAAAAAGGGGGGGTGGGGGGCAAGCATGAACCCTTGTGGTACCCCAGCAAACAAACCGGGCAGCTTAGACGCAAGATCTAAGAACCTGAAAGTCAGAACTCAAACCAACAAAGAAGAAGCAATAAAGGACTTTTCTTTTCTGCCAGACTTAAAGGCTAAAACTGTTGATTCATTTCCTTTAGCATTCATGTCCTGGGTTCTTTAAAAGAGGAAGAACACTTTTAGGTCAGTTGCATGTCGGGTAATGTTGCCACACTGGCTGCAGAGCTGTAAAGGATGAGGAGCAGAGATAAAACGAGTTCAGACTGCTTATCTTAAAAAGCTCTGATAGAGGGAGCAGAGGCTCCGCGATCGCGCCGCACTCTGTTAATATTTAGCAGATATATCTGAAAAGGAACTCTCAGAAAAGGACCTCAGGGAAGTAATTAATGAAGCAAAATCTTCCCAGTTGTTGTCCTAGAAAGTATTAACAAGTATTTTAAATCATGGACATATATTTCATGCTGACTTCTACCATCAAGAATTGATTTTTTTTAACTTTTTAATCTAGAACTATCCCTGAGTTTCCATCAATGTCTGGAGTCACGTAAGCTTTGTTACGCAAGATCAGAAAAGAAGATGCACATTTCAGCAGAAAGTCAATTAAGTCGAATAATTCCTCATAACACACAAATTTTCTGTAGTTGGTCTCTTGGTATTCTTTGTTTCATCATACTAGTCATTGAAAAACTGTTCTTTTGCCAAATTTACAACCAGCAGTTTGAACCCAATAAACAATTTAAATCTGGGTCTACAAAGCAGGTTGTGTAATCTAAGTCAATTTTTCTTGTATCAGAAAATGGCAGCAAAAGATTTCCGCAAAGTATTTATATTCTCTCATTGTACATTTGAATGTGATGGAATGAAATCTCTGTACTTCATAAACTTGATGAGCTAAATGAATGTCTGACCGCCATCAAACGTTGGTTAGCTGATAATTTTCTGCAGTTAAATAGATAAATCAGAGATTCTGAACGTTGCTTCTGACAGCTCAGTCCCAAAGATTAAAGTCTGTATCGGATCCTGAGGCTCCTCTGTTAAGTCTGGCCTGCATAGCTTTGGTGTCATGATGGACAAATCTATCCTTAGATTATCATGTCATACAGCTGACCCCTCTTCTTTCTTTCACCTGACGAACATCGAACATCAGTCGTGTCTCAGGCTGAAATGGAAATGCTTATTCATGCTTTTATTTCATCTCATTTAGATTATTGTAATTCCTTTTACCTGTCTTAATAAAACATCTTTACATCGTCTTCAAACTGTACAAAATGCTGCTGCACAGCTTTTAACTAAATCTACTAGATTTCTTATTACTCCTAGTTCATTTTAGAGTTCATATTAAGATTCTTATTTTAACCTTTAGAGCCGTGCATGGTCCATCTCAGACCTCTTACAGTCCTGTAACTCTAGGAGGTCCCTTAGGTCTTCAGGTCAGAGGTCACTGGAGGCGCCCCGTACCCGTTTGAGGACTCGTGAAGATCGTGCTTTTCAGGTTGTTGCTCTAAAAACTGTAGAATGAGTTCCATTCTCCCTCCACTGCTCTGATTCCGAAGCTGCTTTTAAAAGGCAGCTGAAGACTTTCTTGTTTAGACAGGCTTTTGGATCATATCTTAAAGGACCATACCAGCGATCATGCATGTTTGAGCTTAATATATTCAATTTTCATACATGTTATGTTACTGACAATCATTTCCCAAAGGATAAAACCGTATTTCAGCTTTCCTGATATTTTGCAAAATCTCTTAATCTTTCAAAATGAAATATTCAAGCGATACACCCACCTTAAAAATCCATGTTTCTCCTGCTAATTTCTCCTTAGTTTCTCCTGCTAAAATTGAAGGCATACATTCACTCCACGCTTTTTATTGCGCTTAAACACTAAAATTACATAACTTCTAAAAAAACCTGAATACACATCTTGTTGGTGATGATGGATTACCTATCCCAAGAATGTTTCAAGTATCAACAAGTTAATTTTAATTAACTGCTAAGTCATTTTAATAGCGTACCAGAATGAACTGAAACCAATGGCGGTCTGGAAGGTAGGAAAAACATTTTTAATTCACCGTTTCAGTAGTATGCTTTGGGAAATGATTGTCAGCAACATAACATGTATGAAAATTGAATATATTAGGCTTAAACATGCAAAATGGCCGGTATGGTCCTTTAAATCTGTGGTTTTGATGTTCTGTGTTCTTTGAATTTTCATTTCTTTTGTTTGTTTTATGTTATTTGTATTTTAGCTGTGATGAACTTTGTGACTTTTTTCTATGAAGGGTATAAATTAATTTTATTTACTTTCGACTGACTTATTCCATTAGTACTCAAAACTTCTGACATTCCAGAAATCGATCCGATTGCCCAATTTTGTAAGATCTCATCAGCTTTAAGACTCTTCAAATTTCATTTCAGAGGACAGCCAATCAATCTGGACTTCAGCCTGATTCTGGAAATCATTCTTGGCGTTAAAATTGAGCCTAAAAGCACAAAGTCTGGCTACCTGAAACCGATCCAAGCGATCCTGAAGGTCACAGAACGTCACACTACGCTGAGATGGAGGCACCTGTAAGACCACAGGAGAACAAATGTGATGCACGTCAGATTATGAGATGATTTCATGGTGATATGTAATGGAAAAAGCGATGCGGGCAGCTTCCCCATCTCTGTTAGTCAGCACATTTACCTGCAGGTTAAAACTTTGATTTTACTCAGATTAAAGCTGTAAATCGAGTTTTTCAAACATCATGAACAGCATAATTAAATTGAAATTGTCATAATTATGTGTAAATTTATTCCAAGTGACAGATCTAGATTGTATAAATCAATTTATTTGTGCATCTAAACATTATAATCCCTCCATCTGTATTTCCGTAACTCTATTTATACTCCAATTATGCATGACATGTTGCGTAATAGAATGAACTCTTAGTTCCCTCTTACATTTTTGCCTGAATTCGAGTACAAATATCTGAGTACTGTGTGCATGTAAACACACCAACACACACACTTTATAGCAGGGATCCCCAACTGGTGCCCACGGGCCAAATGTGGCCGGTGGGTCCCATTTATCAGGCCCTCAGATGACTTCTCCAAAAAAAAAAAAAAAAAAAATTTTAAAAAATTACAAATCTTATACTTTAGTCGCACTTACCAGACAGAAATGTTTATTTCTGACTGACGAAGCCATTTGGATGGATGGATGGATGGATGGATTTGGATGTCGAGTTTTTAGAAATCTGCACTTTAGCAACTGTTTTTAAAAAATCTCCATGTTTGTGGCCTAAAACGCCGTTTGCGTGTGGATGAGAGGCCAAAACACAGAGGAAAATATGCGTTTTTAAAATATCCATATTAGTGTTGACAGGGCATAAATCCGCCCATCTGTGAACGTCTCAAACTAGAACCGCCGTTTTGGATCCACGTCTAAGGATTTTTTTCACATTTCTCTCATGATCATTATCTTTAATCTGCCCAGAATAACACGATCCTTAAATTGTTCAAATCCGAACAATTGATGAAATACATGCTTATTAATGCTGTTATTTTAGTCTGGAGCCAATCTGAAGACCTGAGATTCTCCAGTGATGTAATTAGCATAATTAGCATCTTCTGCTAACTTTACTTTAGCTTCTGTTGTGTGTGGACGCGAAAACGTTCGACTCCCACAAAAAGCAAAATAAGTAACAAGATCTTGAGACTTTTAAGGTCTAAATTTGGTTTCCAAGTGGGACAACGGGCAGAATCTCACACACTCACTCACTCACACACACACACACACACACACACACACACACACACACACACACACACCTGACTTATCCTGGCTCAGTGGGTAGCCTAGCAGTTGATCGTGTGGTTATAGTGGGAAGCCTCCAGGTGTGAATGTGTGAGTGTGTATGAGTGTGTGTGTGTGTGTGTGTGTGTGTGTGTGTGTGTGTGTGTGTGTGTGTGAGACGATGAGACATTAGTCATGCTGTGAATGACCTCAGATGACAGAAATAAAATCAGTTTTGGATTGTGGTCATGTGCTGCTGGTGAGTCACGCCACTGCAGCCATTAAATGCTGTAAATACTGTAAATATGTTAATCAGTAACAGAGTTCTTGCTGCTGTTAAAGGAACTCTGCTCCATTTTGTCTGTTTTGTCTGGCAGATATAAAAATATATTACATCTTTATTACATTCACCTATCAGCAGAAGTAACTCCAGTTCTTTGACTTTGTTTGGGCTTTAAAAAAATGAAATCAATTATTTTCAAACCCTGATGTCTATCATTTGACAAACTAAACTGTGAAAAAAGTTCAAAGTTTAAGCTTTAAAGCAAGTTATCATTGACGGTTGATTGATAAGTTCTGAGCCTGACATGTATGGAATTAATGGACCATCCCACCCATTTTGCATGTTTGAGCCGAATATATTCAGTTTTCATACATGTAACGTTACTGACAATCATTTCCCAAAGCATACTACTGGAACGGTGAATTAAAAATGTTTTTCCTACCTTCCAGACCTCCATTGGTTTCAGTTCATTCTGCTATTAAAATCAACTTGTTGATACTGTAAACGTTCTTGGGATAGGTAATCCATCATCACCAACAAGACGTGTATTCAGGTTTTTTTAGAAGTTATGTAATTTTAGTGTTTAAGCTCAATAAAAAGCGTGGAGTGAATGTATGCCTCCACCGGGGAATATAGTCCCAAAAGAAGACCTGCGTTTATGGAAAAATTTAAAGGACCGTGACTTCATAAGGCTGTGTAACTATTAGCAGGAGAAACATGGATTTTTAAGGTGGGTGTATCACTTGAATATTTGATTTTGAAAGATTAAGAGATTTTGCAAAATATCAGGTAAGCTGAAATACGGTTTTATCCTTTGGGAAATGATTGTCAGTAATGTAACGTATGAAAATTGAATATATTAGGCTCAAACATGCAAAATGGCCGGTATGGTCCTTTAAGAGTCAAACAATTTCTTTGGAATTGATATATTTGAGCTAAGAGCTTATAATTTTGAAGCTCAAGAGCACAAATCTGCACAAATCTGTGAAACAAAGCAGTTGCGTGCGCACACACACACACACACGCACACATCAGTTGGATAGCAGCACATCTCTGCTGCCACGGCTGTGGCTCTGAACTAGTTCAGCAGCAGCTGCCTAACCTGATTTGGCCTCAGACTTTCACTCTGTGATAAACTTCCTACAGCGTGTCGGCAGACGTGTTTGAGCTGGAAGGATATTATGTTGAAAAAATAATCACAAAACCCCTAAAATAGATCGTTCAGTGCTGGGATCAGAACTTATCAATCAATCCTTGTACCTATTGATTAGCTATTCCATTAAAGATGCATAAGTTCCAGTATGTTCTGCTTAAAAAACAAACTGCAAACTAAAATGCTGCGGTGCGTTTGAGGACTGATGGATGTAAAAACGCTGCTGCTGATGTTCATTTACTCTCAGAACGAAGCCGCGGTTATTATCTAATTGCAAATGACTAACGTCTAATATGGGTCTCTCAATAATTAACGAGGCAGAGTGCAAACAGCTGCAATGACGTCAGCTCTGATTAGCAGAAGTATGCGACTGCAAGAGAAAGTGCAGCATGAATCCATAAATCACGGCTCCATTATGGATGAATTTATGGTTTCATAACAGCCTGTCTGCCAGGACTCAACACAGCCAACAACAGAATATCTGCCAAAAAAAAAAAAAANAAAAAAAAAAAAAACAAACCTTCAGGCTTTAGAGTAAGGAAGAGATTAAAGACATAAAAGGTCATATTAACATGTTTTTCAAAGATAATGTCAGAGATAATGTCAGACAGTTTTGTCATTGTTGTCTTTTAATTCCACTTTGTACTGTGTTTGTTTCTCATAAATATAATAAATTATTCATTCTTGTCGGTGCAGCAGAAGAACCTCACAAATCAAAAAATAATAATAATGATCATAAAAATGCATGACTTGTTATAGCAGATTAAAAAAAAAAAACCCTGATATGATCACCATGATATCATGGAATCTTAGTTGCTGCATTTGTTTGAAGTTTTGGTCATAAAATAATGGTACAAGATGCAAAAGCTGCAAAAAGTGACATCAGTGCTCAGAAAAATGTCTTTCAGAAAAATGTCTGAAAGTTTTGAATCAGTGCTAACATCATGTAGCATCTTAGCTGCTTCATAACAGACGTAAAATGCTAATCTTCAAAAGTGCAACCATCTTTGTTTATACATTGACAAAAAGTACACAAGTATTGAGTATTAGAGTACGCCCTCATTTACTTCCAAATATCTTAAATAAACTCTTTATGAACAGTATTAATAAAGATGGTGACTGTCACACAGATTCAAGCCATATAATGTTATTTTACTTGTCGTTAGTCACTGTGCTGCTACTGTGACAAATGTTGACAATCCTGATTTTTGTAGGTATTACATCTTGTGAACACATACTTTTAATTCTTGAAGTTGTGCACAATAAAAACTTCAAACCAATGCAGGATACATATGGCAGCCAATCAGTAAATGTATTTGTAGGCGTACTTAATGTCAAGAATAAACCAGGTTCAACATGGCGAACGCATGCATAGGTAACATCAGATATAATCCTGACCTTATGCAATGAAACCACACGCAGATCAAGATGAAATAACACGTCCGACACTCTAAACAAAAACTGAACATTAGAAGCTTATAAATACATACAGGATGACATCTTTTTTTTTAATATCTTGTATCTTTTAGTGAATCAGGCTTCACTTTTCTATGATAAATTTCTTTTCTTGCTCCATGTAATAATAAAAAAATCAGAGCCACTCCTTTCCTGTTCAGGACACGGTGACATATGAAGACAAACCGACTTTCTCATTCGTCCATGCTCGTCCTTGCTAAACTGTCCAGGTGGGAAACAGGAAGAGGAACTATTCTCTCCTTCATTAACTTGTCCTTGAACAGGACATTGAACCCACCACCGCTCCAGCAGAGCTCCTCAGAGACTGAACCAGAGGACTGCTGCAGCTTCAATGACAAAACGTGTGAACGTGGAGGAGGTGGAGATGAAAGATTGCGTGCTTTCAAATGACCTTTTGCTTTTTTTCTTATTTAAACTGCAATAGCTTTTTTTTTTTTTTTTTTTTTTTGCCCATTAGGGGGCAGTTAAAAAATTAGCCACACAGCCCTGATGTACCACTTGCATATCAAATAGTCATATATTATTATTACCTTTGCCAAGGAGGTTTTCTGTTTGTCTACAGGAAATGTCAGAACATCATGGGCAGATTTTGATGAAATTTATAAATATACAAACACATAAATGTGACTCCTGTCTGATTTTAATCCACCAGATCTGCATCAGAATATGATCTGAGCTAAACTGAACCTGTCATAGGACACACATGCCTGAATTTTTTTCATCAATATTGGTGTCTTGGTTTTTGAGGAAATAATGTTAAAATTTTGTATAAAAAAAAAAAAAANAAAAAAAAAAAAAAAGTGGGAAAAAAAATGCAGTATCTGCCTAAAATTCTAATTTTCCTTGACCCAAGCCTACTGAAATCCGGTACTTTTTAAAATATTCAGAAACAGACAAAATCCAGGTGAAACTATAGGATCTTTGATGGAGGTAAAAAAAAAAAAAAANGGTAAAAAAAAAAAAAAAGTATAAAAATTTGAGATTAATAGAAAATTTAAGGCCTTTTTTGGTGTATGTGGTCAAAATTATTTTGGGGGTTGGGGGATTAAGTGTTATAATTTTAGTATTTCATAAATCCTGTCTACAGCCTTGGTTGCCATGGTAACCATGGTCACCACTGGACTTCCTCTCAACAAACGCAGCACTTATCAAAAACGGACACATCGCTGGCATGACAGCTGATCACATCTATGTTTAGCTGTCACAACACAGATGGGGATTTATAAACATTACAAATGGCAAAGGTCACAGAGAATCTGACCCCTGGCTCTGAACGCCCAGAGATTCATTGTGATGCAAATCCTGTTTTATCCACTCGAACCCTAAAATAAACCTCGTGCGCTGAATGAGCTCTAATCCTGATCACCAAGGCCGTGCTCCTGTTCTGATGGAAGCGTTATGTCACAGACGAAGCTGGAAAGTTAAAACTGTTTTACAAATATCATAAAAAGATTTTCAGGATGGATTTGAAATTACTGTTTTAGAATTTACATCCTATAACAATGTCACCCTTATGTTTTGGACATCCAGAATAGATTTTATAGTCATAATATCTAATTAAGTTTTGGATAAAAGGATAAATACCTAATTAGAATATTTTGAAAAGCTGCTCTAAAAATTAATTTCAGGAAACTGGATGCAATCAGGAAATTTGAGAATTGATAAATCGGGGGGAAAAAACCTACTGGGATAATTTACAATTACAGAGAAATTGACTACATCCTCATTGTAAAATATTACTTATGAATAGAGACCAGGAAATTGCATAATTAAAGGGGATATAATGTGCTTTTCGAGTTCTAGTTACTTTATAAATGTAATACTTTGTGTTGAATGTTTGAGGTTGATGCATGTGCATCAGCAAAATAAACCCTTTGTTTTTGATTGGTGCTTTACTGGTGCAGCTGGCCAATCAGAACAGAATGGGCTTTTTTTTTTTTAAAGGTACTGTCTTAAAGAGACAGTACCTCAAATGACTTGTTTTCACTCAGTGTGCATGGCGAAAAGGAGGAGAAAAAAGGAGAGAGCAGAAAGAATGTGTTATTTGTGTCTATGCACATTAAAGGACCATACCACCCATTTTGCATGTTTAGGCCTAATATATTCAGTTTTCATACATGTTACGTTACTGACAATCATTTCCCAAAGGATAAAACCGTATTTCAGCTTTCCTGATATTTTGCTAAATCTCTTAATCTTTCAAAATCAAATATTCAAGTGATACACCCACCTTTAAAAATCCACGTTTCTCCTGCTAATAGTTACGCAGCCTTATGAAGTCACAGTCCTTTAAATTTTCCATAAACGCAGGTCTTCTTTTTGGGACTATATTCCCCAGTGGAGGCATACATTCACTCCACGCTTTTTATTGAGCTTAAACACTAAAATTACATAACTTCTAAAAAAACCTGAATACACGTCTTGTTGGTGATGATGGATTACCTATCCCAAGAACGTTTACAGTATCAACAAGTTGATTTTAATAGCAGAATGAACTGAAACCAATGGAGGTCTGGAAGGTAGGAAAAACATTTTTAATTCACCATTCCAGTAGTATGCTTTGGAAAATGATTGTCAGTAACGTTACATGTATGGAAATTGAATATAAACATGCAAAACAGTTGGTATGGTCCTTTAAAGCCTTGAAAAGGTTTTAAAATCAACCTCTAAATGAAAAAAAAAGAATATCACAATCTGTTTAATATGTTAGTAGTGGTAATAAATAAAGTATAAAAACATTAAATTGTGTTTGCATTTTAGTAGGTTAGGATTAGATTCATCATGCAGAATGTCTTTAGAAAATTGGACGACAACGTGCAACATGAATTATTTTTCATCAGGATTCCTGTTACATTTCCCTTAATATGGACATACAGCTCATGTAAAGAACACACAGGTTGGACTGTAATTAAAAAGGTTTAAGCTGATAAAATATGGCTGAAAGAGATTTGGAACATTTTGCCATGAAGACCTTGAACCCAAAATGCTGTTCGTCCAGATGGTAACTTGAGGATGTAAAGTCAGCGAGGTTGTGACCTCTGCAGCATGTCGGGCTGCGATGACGAGCCGGTCGCTCATATGTAAGGTTCAACATGCGCAGCTTCAATCCTCTTAGGCTCAGGTCCAATTTAACGTGGATCTGCAGGGATCTAATGAAATGTATTTGGCCTTAATACTCTGTGTAAACCAAGATACAGCATAACGTTAAGGATTAAAGGACCATACCACCATTTTGCATGTTTAATCCTAATATATTAATTTTTCATACATGTAACGTTACTGACAATCATTTCCCAAAGCATACTACTGGAACGGTGAATTAAAAATGTTTTTCCTACCTTCCAGACCTCCATTGGTTTCAGTTCATTCTGCTATTAAAATCAACTTGTTGATACTGTAAACGTTCTTGGGATAGGTAATCCATCATCACCAACAAGACGTGTATTCAGGTTTTTTTAGAAGTTATGTAATTTTAGTGTTTAAGCTCAATAAAAAGCGTGGAGTGAATGTATGCCTCCACCGGGGAATATAGTCCCAAAAGAAGACCTGCGTTTATGGAAAAATTTAAAGGACCGTGACTTCATAAGGCTGTGTAACTATTAGCAGGAGAAACATGGATTTTTAAGGTGGGTGTATCACTTTGATATTTGATTTTGAAAGATTAAGAGATTTAGCAAAATATCAGGAAAGCTGAAATACGGTTTTATCCTTTGGGAAATGATTGTCAGTAACATAACATGTATGAAAAATTAATATATTAGGATTAAACATGCAAAATTGGTGGTATGGGCCTTTAAGAATAAAAGGAGGAAAAGCTGCAAAAAGAGATCAAAATGATGAGAAAAAAAACCCCACAAAGCTCCAGCAACATATTTCATGTGGAATTTAATTTTAAATATGGCTGTCAGATCTTCTTTCTCGCCGAAGTCAAACACACATGGCTTTGGTTTTTTTTTTTTTTTTTTTNTTTTTTTTTTTTTTTTTTTTGATGTCACTACTCTGCTTTTCTAACATGGACAATAGCATCAAATCTATAAATGTCATCAAATCCTCTGTGATTAACTAAATGAGCTGTGCTGTTAATCTCCTGTGAAATAAGGATCCATTAGAGGAGATCATTCACCATGCTGATAGGTTATAAACCGCGGCCTGAGAATATTAGACCATTCCTCTTTACAAAGCCATAATTCTGATGACATGCTGAACGGCTGTATCCGTCACACAGCCCACAGATATCAGGAGCTGATTCCAATATATATAATTATGACACGATTTATATACAAGCAAAACAGTCTCATAACAATGACAAATGTGTGCGTCACTACACGTATAAAAAAACAATATTTACAATAAGCAGTGATGACTGGAAATGGGGTTTTCTTGTCCACGAACGTTTCACGAATAAGTTGAACAGCAAGCCTGGAGAAAATGTCTTCTTGTGATATTATACTGGCATAAAGAGAACGAAACTACTAGCCTGGTTTCAGTTCATTAAATCATGCTTGAGATAAATAATCCATCGCAGCACACGATATCAATAATTTTTTTTTTTTTTTGTCAAAATATCTTTATTTAATGGAGTTGCATGAAAGAAAATCTTTGCCAGTGAATACAGTCCCAGGAGAAGACGAGTTTTACTGAGAAATTAAAAATGGTCGTACCTGCTACACTTGAACATACATGTTAGCAGACATAACATTGAATTTAAAGGACCATACCACCCAGTTTGCATGTTTGAGCCTAATATATTCAATTTTCATACATGTTACGTTACTGACAATCATTTCCTAAAGGATAAAACTGTATTTCAGCTTTACTGATATTTTATTAAATCTCTTAATCTTTCAAAATCAAATATCCAAGTGATACACCCACCTTAAAAATCCATGTTTCTCCTGCTAATAGNTTTCCATAAACACAGGTCTTCTTTTGGGACTATATTCCCCGGTGGAGGCATACGTTCACTCCACGCCTTTTATTGCGCTTAAACGCTGAAATTAAAAAAACCTGAATACACGTCTTGTTGGTGATGATGGATTACCTATCCCAAGAACGTTTCAAGTATCAACAAGTTGATTTTAATAGCAGAATGAACTGAAACCAATGGAGGTCTGGAAGGTAGGAAAAACATTTTTAATTCACTGTTCCAGTAGTATGCTTTGGGAAATGATTGTCAGTAACGTTATGTGTATGAAAATTGAATATATTAGGCTCAAACATGCAAAATGGGTGGTATGGTCCTTTAAAGGTGTGTCTATCACTTGAACATTTGATTTTGATAGATTAGAGGATCCAGCAAAAGAACACAAAGACTAAAATACAGTTTATGTTCTGGAAAATGGATAGCAGTAACATAATATGTATGCTGGTAGTAGTTATTGGGCTTAATCATGCAAAATCACGTTTGGTCCTTTAATATGTTTTATTAATTAAACATCTCACACTGCTGAACGCTAACACATGTTTAGTGGATAATTCTATATGAAAATATTTTACCCTCATAACATTTAATAAGAAAAACTGAAATCTTTATTTAAATAATTCACAGGCTTGAAGGACAAAATAAAAGCTTTAATTTAATTTCCATTTCTTCCCTGAGGAGCTCAGTCAGCATGCAGAATTATCAGGCAGAGCATGAAATTGCCTAATTTAACACGTCTGACGGTGGAGTGGAAAGTGTGGCACTGTGACAGGGACTCTGCCGGATGATTTAGATCCGTGTTCATAAGAGCCAGGGACTCTGGACTACCAGAGCCGGGCCAATTCAAATATAGCACGGACTCCTGGGAAAAAGTTTCCTTGAAAAACATGATTAATGGCGGTCCGGTGGGTTTCAGCCAGGCTGCATGGCGTGACTAATGCAAACAGGTTTCCTTAGGCAACACGGTAACCTTTGCTCAAACGGTACAGGCGGAAATCACATTTTTATTTCAGTTCCTGAAGTACACACCAGCAAATAGAAAGTCCTGTAGCGGCTGTGCTGCGTTCAGGGTTTTAAAAAAATTAACGCAAAGATTCAAGTTTTTCTGAATTTAAATATCGCCTAACAAATGATTCCTATATAGAATAATGTGACAGTTAACAGCAGCAGAAATCAGAGCGTCTTGGGTTACTGCGCTCACAGACTCGGCTGTGTAAATTTGAAGCAGATCTTTGAACAAACAATGATGTAACACCGAACAAACACCGACTGCGTCACAGCGTGCAGCGCCGCCATGACACTTCTCAGAACTGTTGGCTAATTTTGGTTCTCTTGTATTTAGGATGAAGGCCTGCTGACCTGCAGCCTCACCTGAGAGAAACTCTAGGTTTAGGTGTATATTTATTTATTTATTGGTTTATTTGGCATATATTTGGCACATATATGGCATATTCATTTGGTGGGGACTGTAAATGTGCCAGAATTAGCCAAAACGCTATTTTACATCTGTAGTCCCTAGACAGATGTTAGTCACCCTAAAAGAAGTTAAAAAAAAAAAAATCTCAACAAATTGAAAATTATTGAAATTGAAAACTTAATTGAATCAAAATCAAACTGAAAATTCATAATACATTAAAAATGTTCTCAAAAGGAGAACATGATATTAAAAATAGCGCACAAAGTGTGCAACAAAAGCATTAGCATCATGAGTAAAACTAGATTTTTCTCAATAAAAAAAGACCTTTTTTTTTTTTTTGAAACAATACTTGAGTAAAAGGAATTAAGGAGCCATTGTTCATTTTGATAATAAAAGTATTATTTTGATAGTAATTGTGCCTAAGTACTGAAAATAAAAGTAAATCTTGTTTTGCAAACATTGCAAAATTAGCCTCAACTGTAGCTTTGAGAGCACTTTGCATTATTATTACTAATTATGATCAATTAATAATAATTAATCATTAATTNTAGCTTTGAGAGCACTTTGCATTATTATTACTAATTATGATCAATTAATAATAATTAATCATTAATTAATAGTCAATTAAATGTCAAATTATTATAACAAGCTAAGTGTGTCAAAACGTTTCAAAATTATCATCCCTACGACATACAATAAACTCACGCTCAGAATTCCCCCAAAAAAAAAAAAAAAAAAAAAAAAAAAAAAGCAATGGAGTAAAAGTATTTTATTTCAGAAATGTAGTGGATAAAGTAGAATGATTATGAAAATATAAATACTTACTGTAAGTATGATACTCAGCAAAACTACTTTACTGTAACAAAGTATTTTTGCTTCACTACTTTCCACTGGTGGATTCTTAATTTCAGTCTAATGTCCATAAATTAGAGCAAAGCTGAAAATTTAACATTTCAAACAGATTACTCAGCAAGTTGTAGCATAGTTGGATATCTAGCTAAAGGTAATAGCTGAAGGTGATTGGACTTCCTGTTTTGGTTGAAGTTTTGCTCGTTATTCTAGTACTTTCTTCAGTTCCAGCATTTATCTTTCTATAAATAAGAACTCTGAGATCATGATTCAAGCGTCCTTTAGTATATCTCTGGTGCCAGAAAGTGAACGATCTTAGCTGATGTCAATATAATATAAATAATTGATGAGAAGAGCCAAAGAGGAGCTGTTTAAACTTAGATATGAGCTTTACTACTTAATGATTTTCCCATAGCAACTTCTTTTATTAGAAGCTCCCATAGAAGGGGCCAGACTATGTCCTGATGAGCAACAGGACGGACGATGCCTTTAACAGCAGAATACTGAGGTTTAATCTGCAGAAATAAGAATAGAATACTCAGCAGCAGCAGATCAGGCGACTTTGTTTAGTCGAAGATTTTTTACTCATTTGCTGCTTCTTCAGTTACGAGTCAATGGTGGGCATCAAATCAGCATTTATCTTCTGAGTCCTTCACGCCTTAAGCCAAGGGAGTCCTGTGAGCGGCGTTAGAGACACGGCAGCCATGTGGGAGTCTTTGGGGTTGTTAGATTCACGACACGCATCACGACTCCCATTTGACCCAGCAAGTCACCTGGCTGAAGGTGTGAATGCCTCAGAGGATGAATACCAGTTTACTGCCCTCCGTCAACTCAGAGTTGGAGGAGATACAAACATTACTAGCAAACATCTTAAACACTTAAAGTTTACTATTGCAAGACACACTATTCTTGCTTTTTCTGCAGACTGATGCTGTGTTTGACTTAAATTTGTGTGTGATCTTGGACTGGGAAAAGTCAAATAAAATGCCTCCTAAACCCTATTGCTCAAACGTGCAAAGTCATAAATGACGTAATTCCCAGTTCGGAGGTACAGCGAATGCAACATAAACCTCAGTGTCTTGCTACTAATGTCTCTTATCCATCCTGTTGCTCTTCAGGATGTAGTCTGCCATGGGAAAAGCATCGGGTAAAAAAAACAACTCATTAATTATTTATACTATTAAACCATAACCGAATGAAACTTACACTTCTAACATCAGCTAAGGTCGTCTATCAGTTTTGAACTTCGTTTTTTGGCACTCGTACTCTCTAGAGATACATTGAAAGCACACTCCAATCATGACCTCAGAGCCCTTATTTATAGGAACTTCTCAGGATGAAATTAGATCTTAGCAATATGCATAATTAGAAATCCAGGTCATTGTAGTTATTTCTACATCTTGAACTTTGTGTGGAAAAAGTCCCACGTCCACGGCAGCCAGTATTTACTGCCGCATCATTCCTCTCACATTCCTCATGGACATATTCAATCATTATTTTCCAACATCTTAAATTTCCCACAGCTGAAAGAATCAGGTTTCTCTGAGCTCATGTAGGTTGAACCCAGGGAACCACTGATTCTAACTAGACCTGATACTGATAGGGGGACTTGGAGGGGGTGACTAGATTTTGAAGCAGATCAAATCAGGATTGTTTTCATTTTGCACATTAAAAGATTGGGAAGTTTTTAGACACGTTTGCCTCTTCCGAGAAAACTAAGACACCAATCTTGGTGAAAAATTTCTTCAATTATGGAACATCAACATGTACACTTCAGCCCAGATCCACATATTGATCCAGATCTGGAGGATTAAAATATTTGATCAGGCATGAGCCACATTTATGGCATCACTAATGCTGCTGTACATGCACATAAATATTTTCTGTACATCTGATTTCAAGGTTATGATGGCGTGTTAGGGCCATATAAGACCAAAAAAACAAACAAACAAACAAACAAAAAAAAAAAAGGGGNTTTTTTTTTTTTTTTTTTTTTTTTTTTTTTTTTTTTTTTTTTTTTTTTTTTTTTTTTGCTAAATCCAATGGAAAAGTATCATCTAATGAGATCATGTACTGCAGACATAGTTACGTTAGGCGGTTTGATTCCCATTCTCATTATTTTCCCTTTTTCATTATTAAAAAAAAAATTAAATTATTATTTTAAAAAAATTGAAAAAATGATTATTCATCATTAAAAACAATTTTCATTATTTTTCGTTTAGTTTTTAAACTCACAAATTTGCCAGTTTAAAAGCTCGCAAATTTGTTAGTTTTCAAACTGGCATATTTGCAAGTTTTTTGCGAGTTCTTGATCTTATTAAATTATACTTTTCCATCAGATTTAGCAATAAAGAAATACTAGTGCTTTTAGCGCAAAATCATCAAATTATCATCAGCATACAGATCATTGAATTATTATAAGTATACGGACTCTTAATGGCAAATTTTCAAGTTTTAAAACTCAAAATAATGCCGTCTCCTTTTTTTTTTATCTTATATGGCCCTAATATGCCATCATACAAGGTAATAATAGTGAAAATCTGGATTTATTTTAGCAAAAGAGTGAGATCGGAGGAGTGTTGGGCCTTACACGAGATATGAGCTCCGAGTCAAATGATTCCACGTTTTACCTTTCACACATTTTGTGATTTTCCAAGTCTGCAAACATCAGACAACACAATCTGACTTTATCATGAACAAAGGAAAATGCAACTAAACAGTTTCATGTCAGTTTACCTGGACTATAGATTAGATGATGAGTCGAAAAAAAAAGATTTTCTTTTAGTCTTGCATAAGCTTAGGGTCCACAGTCCAGAGCAATGGAGAGTGTGGAAAAGAGGTGAAGAAACGTGTGCAAGCAGGTTGGAATGGGTGGAGAAAAGTGTCAGGTGTGATGTGTGACAAAAGAGTCTCGGCAAGAATGAAAGGAAAGGTGTACAAAACGGTGGTGAGACCAGCGATGTTGTATGGCTTAGAGACAGTGGCACTGAGGAAAAGACAGGAGGCAGAGCTAGAGGTAGCAGAGACTAAAATGCTGAGGTTCTCTTTGGGAGTGACGAGGATGGATAGGATCAGGAACGAGTACATCAGAGGGACAGCGCATGTTAGATGTTTTGGAGATAAAGTCAGAGAGGCCAGACTGAGATGGTTTGGACATGTACAGAGGAGGGATAGTGAACATATCGGTAGAAGGATGCTGAGGTTGGAACTGCCAGGCAGGAGGCCTAGAGGAAGACCAAAGAGGAGATTTATGGATGTAGTGAAAGAGGACATGAAGTTAGTTGGTGTGAGAGAAGAGGAGGCAGAGGATAGGGTTAGATGGAGGCAGATGATTCGCTGTGGTGACCCCTGAAGGGAAAGCCGAAAGGAAAAGAAGAAGAAGAAGAAGAAGATAAGCTGCACCAAAGTCTCCAGGAGCAAGAGCACAAGTTTGATTTTATCCTAAAATCTGGAATGTGAAGAAATCCATATTCTGAGATATCGACATGAACAAGACCAAACATTATTCTAAATATCAATTTTAACTATTCTAAGAAAGGTCTGTCTCAACTTTAGGGGAACTGTCCTCCTCCTGCATTTTAAAGGACCATACCACCCAATTTGCATGTTTGAGCCTAATATATTCAATGTTCATACGTTATGTTACTGACAATCATTTCCCAAAGGCTAAAACCGTATTTCAGCTTTCCTGATATTTTGCAAAATCTCTTAATCTTTCAAAATCAAATATTCAAGTGATACACCCACCTTAAAAATCCATGTTTCTCCTGCTAATAGTTACACAGCCTTATGAAGTCACGGTCCTTTAAATTTTTCCATAAACACAGGTCTTCTTTTGGGACTATATTCCCCGGTGGAGGCATACATTCACTCCACGCTTTTTATTGAGCTTAAACACTAAAATTACGTAACTTCTAAAAAAAACCTGAATACACGTCTTGTTGGTGATGATGGATTACCTATCCCAAGAACGTTTCAAGTATCAACAAGTTGATTTTAGTAGCGTACCAGAATGAACTGAAACCAATGGAGGTCTGGAAGGTAGGAAAAACATTTTTAATTCACTGTTCCAGTAGTATCCTTTGGGATGTGCTTGTCAGTCACGTAACATGTATGAAAATTGAATATATTAGGCTCAAACATGCAAAATGGGTGGCATGGTCCTTTAAGCAGTCATACTGGAAAGAACAGACTGATAATTTTCAAGATAAAATTAAATAAAAGCATGACTCATTTTGTCCAGGTCACCAGGACATCAACTCTGTGAAAAACACTTCAGTGTTTAAAGGTGGAAGACACTCTGAGCCTTTTCAGCTACAGAATGTTAAATTATGTATTTTTTATTTGGATGTCTGTTATGTATAATAAACTCCTCAACAACAGAAAACAATGTGCGTCATACATGATCAGACTGAATATGAAGCAAATGCTGCCATCTGCTGGGCTGAAGCTGTAAAACAGGACGCCGCCGTTAATCAAAGTAACTTTTATTTATAATGACGGTTACAGAGACTCAGATTTATTTTCTAACAAAATAAGTAAATCAACATTTAAATAAGTATTCAGTTGTATTAGTGGCTTTGCAATATTTTTTCTCAATCTTGATTCGCTTGTTGAATCATAAACATATGACAACATTTTAAGGACTTCTTTATGTGCAAGATGTATCATTAAAAAAATTATCCTTCAACAGCAACAAAATTAATTGTTGTTGGATTAGTTTTGTCCATAAATCACTTAAAGGACAAAATCAACCCAACAAAGGAACTGATCATTTTTGCTCATGTACTTTGCTCTTAATGCCGCCAACGTGTTTGAAACTGCTTGGTCTCGTCTTCATCTCTACAAACCGAATTGAATGTTCGTAGCCCTTCCACTGGGACCAGTTAATCCCCTAAAAAAAAAAAAAAAAAANAAAAAAAAAAAAAAAAAAAGAATGAAAATATTATTGAAAGTGGCCATACTAGTGAACAGCAGTGAAAGGACATTTACAGTAAACTAAAAGCACCAGACATGGATTTTTAATGTGGGTGTATCGCTTGAATATTTGATTTAGAAAGATTAAGAGATTTTGCAAAATATCAGGAAAGCTGAAATACGGTTTTATCCTTTGGGAAATGACTGTCAGTAATGTAACATGTATGAAAATTTAATATATTAGGTTCAAACCTGCAAAATGGATGGTATGGTCCTTTAAAGCAATGAAGTTTTAAAATAGCTGCCACAAGTAACGTGTTTCTAATATTTTGGCTCCTCCATATAATGAGGTGAACAATTTAGCAATATCTTTAAATACAACTAAATACAACAATTAAAAACTGAACATTTTAAACAACTTAGTATTTATTGCAGCACTGTCGTGTTGTATTTCATTGCATTTTACAGGTGTTTCTATTTTTCTGGCCATTGAGTCTATAATACAGTTTTTCCTGTTAATATTTTCATTTTAAAGGACCATTCTGGCAATTTTGCAAGTTTAAGCCCAATAAATACCACCTGCATACATGTTACTGACAATTTCTGAAACATAAAATCGTATTTTAGTTTTCCTGTTATTTTGCCAAATCTCCTAATCTTTCAAAATCAAATATTCAGGTAATACACCCACCTTAAAATTAAAATTTTCACCTGCTAACACATCTGTCTGAATGTAGAAGGGACAGTCATTTTTAATTTCTCATTAAAAGCCTTCTTCTCCTGGGTCTGTATTCCCTGACCTTCATTTTCTTTCATCCCTGTTGTACCAGTTAAATAAAGTTACTTCACTAAAAACCTTTATAAACTAATACAGATATATTTCATGTTCGCTGTGATGGATTATTTATCTCAAGCGCAATTTTAATAGCAATGGCAGTCTGGAAGGTAGGAATAACAATTCTAAAATTTACAGCTCCAGTAGCTGGAGTAGCTTGTCAACGTCAACGAGTTTACAGGTTTTATTTATATTGCTCAAATGTGCAAAATCGCCGGTATTGTCCTTTAATATGTTTTGAAACATTTGCAATTTTTTAATGTGCAAAAGAAACACTGATGCACTGCTATTCTCCCTCACAGCTGCACCACTATGCACACTGAGCTAAAACAATACGTTTTATAGTAGGTACTGTCCCTTTAAGGCCACCTTCCTCAAAAGCCTGCTCTGTTCTAATTGGCCAGGTGTGTCACATGTTCCAGAAATAAAGGACCACTTAAAAATTAGAATTAGTTTTTCTTACTGGATGCTTTTCAATAAGCATTGACCTCAAGTTTTGAGACTTTGACAATGTTCATCACGTACAACACAATATCACACTGTAAAAATGATAAAAATAAATAAAAAGTGACATGTTCCTTTAATAACTTTTAAAATATGTAAATGTGTGCGTCCATACCTTACTATGATT
Organism: Lucifuga dentata; assembly: GCA_014773175.1. Taxonomy (NCBI): domain Eukaryota; kingdom Metazoa; phylum Chordata; class Actinopteri; order Ophidiiformes; family Bythitidae; genus Lucifuga; species Lucifuga dentata. Next base: position 95,037 of record VXCM01003056.1, on the reverse strand, counting down.
TTTGTCAGCGTATCTTCCCATGAGGTTGACAGTATGACAATTTTTGTACCAGAAGGCACCTCTGTAGGACAAGGCACAGTTGGTGACGGCGACGTCGTTATCCTTATCGTAGGTGGAGAAAGGGCGCCCCTGGTGGTAAGTCAAGGAGTCACCTGGTGAAGACATCAAGTCATGGTAAAAGTCACAAGTTGCTAATCGACTATGGACGCAAACAAGAAAATGAACCGACGGTGTGCATGTTATTAGTGTGTCTGTAAATTGATGAATTTATTTTAGTGTGTTTTCTTGCTTTTCTGAAAGTGCCGCCTACCTGCCGTGCCTCTGTACTCCCCGATGTTGAGTTTGTAGCGTGATCTCAGATCTCCGATACTGAACTCGCCATACTTAGCGTAAGCCGATTCTCCATTGTCCCTCAAGTCCACGTGCAGCTCGTACTTGTCAGAAGAAGTGATCTTATTGAGGTTTGCGAGACCTATGACAAAGGTTTGACATGAGTCAGAGAACTGACTAAAGGAAAAACAAAAAGGAGGAAAAGTAGAGTGGACGAGTGCTCGTACCCAGCCAGAACTCATCGTTCATGTCACCAAACCCATCAGTGTAGTTCCTCCAGTTCCTGAAGAAATCCACCTTTCCACTCTGGCGTCTCAGAAAGACCTGAGGAGGACACGAGTGTCACAGCAAAACACTCACCATCTGTGTTCTATGATTAGAAAACCAGCTACTGCATCATAAAAAACACGTGAAACGCAAAGGTCGTTTTAAAAACATTCCTACATGACTCAGGTCGTTAGCAACACACATTGAGCTACAAAGAGAAATATTTTTGCTTGTAAACTTTTCAGAACATTTTATTGACAATAACAAACCACCTCCAAAAAAAAACAAAAAACAGCCATATTATATTTTTCCAATGACTTATAGATGCCGTCATCAAAATCACACAGCAAGTGCTGCTCTGTAGTGAACAGCCATCTTCCTGTAGCAGTAAGCTAGCTAGCATATGCTATGCTAGTAGTTATAAAGAGGCTTCTTCCTGCTAGTTTCAGTTTATTCATCCTATCAATGTTAGGGCATCATACATGTGGCATCATACATGTGCATCATACAGTGTTACCGTGTGGCCAAAGTTAAAAACACAACTATTACCTGCTACCTGCAAACCAGAATTTAAAAAAAAAACTATTACGTCCTCAGATCTATGACAGTGTATAGGCCATATAAGTTGAAAAACAAAAAACAAAAAATGAGGGAGCATTATTTTGAGGTTTTTAACTTGCAAATTTGCAAGTTTTAAAAGTCTGTATGCTTATGCAAATTCAATGTTTAAGTATTTCTTTATTGCTATGGAAACAGATGATCCATTGTGGAGACATAATTAGGTCATGTTTGGGCAAAAAAACCTCGCAAATTTGCCAGTTTAAAAACTCACAAATTTGCGAGTTTTTAAACTTGAAATAATGCCCCCGTTTTTTGTTTTTTTATTGGTCTTCTATGGCCCTAATACATTGTCGTACAGATCCTTACCGACCCTGTACACTTTTTAGGGAAAAACATTAGGAAACAACTATTTTAAACAATTTTGACAACTTGAAACCATAAAACTGTTAAACATAAAGAGTTTTTGAAGAAGAGCAGGGCTTAATTTAAAAAGATGAATGATTAGAGGTGTGTAATACAGTCCTGGGTCACTGAGGGGTGAAGGCATGTAGTTGTATCCACTTTGAGCTATGATATTTAAAAAAAAGCAAGTTAATTCCTCACAATCCATCCGCCGCCGTCTGTGGTCATGTCACAGTAAACCTGGAGGGCCTGCTGCTTCTCTCCACCCAGATAGATGGTGTACAGGCCAGACGTCTTCTGTCCACGGAGCAAAATGTCCATGCAGTCCTTAGGGTACTCGTTTACAGCCTTAGCTAAAAGAATTAAAGCATTAAAAAGACATTTTTTTACATAAAACATTCACAAGACAGCACACAGCAGCTTGTGGGACTTTGGAAAGTAGCTTTAAAAAGAAAAAATAAAGGGTTTTTCCCTTTTTTTTTTTTTTTTTTNTTTTTTTTTTTTTTTTTACATTGGAAGCAGGTCTGACAGAAAGAAAAATAAGCACAGGTGATATTAGTGAAAATCATTTTAAATTAATGGAATTTAAATGAGAAGAAGCAAACGAGGACAGAAAGAGAATGACACAAGTTTTTATGTCCGACGTGTCAAATATCTGGATCTTAACTTTTCGTAATAGATCACCATGCACCACTTTAGTGTTTACCAAAAAGCATCCAGTAAGAAAAACTAATTCTAATTTACTTTTGAGAAAGACAGAGCGAGAGAGAGAGAGAGAGACAGAGAGAGAGAGAGAGAGAGAGAGAGAGAGAGAGANGGGGGAGAGAGAGAGAGAGGAGGAGAGAGACTCAGAGAGAGGGAGAGGGAGAGAGCAAAAGACAAAGAGAGGAGAGAGTCAGAGAGAACAAAAGAGAGAGAGACATACAGAGACAGAGATAGAGAGACAGAGACAGAGAAATAGAGACAGATAGAGACAGAGAGAGAGATACTCCTTACTCGTCGTGAAGACGNTACAGAGACAGAGAGATAGAGACAGACAGAGAGAGAGATACTCCTTACTCGTCGTGAAGACGGCGTTGCTGGCATGGCTATTCTGGTTTCTGGCTGTGGCCTGCAGTCTGACTTCATACCCTGTGGAGTGTATGAGCTGATTGATAGTATAGGTGGTTGCTGTCGGGCTCAGTGTCACTTCCTAACACACACACACACACACACACACACAAAATCAATTTGGCAGCTTCTTCAGCAGACAGTTCTGACATTTATGAGTTTCCTTGAATGCAGCATCAACAAAAAAAGTTTAATGGGGTACAAAGATGCTGATTCGCTACTTGTATGACCTGAAATCAAGAGTTACGAAATGCCTTGATATGTTCCGTAAAATGTTCATGTTAGTGTGTTACGGAGTCGCTCATACCTTGACTGTAGCATTGGCACGTAATAAGGTCAGCTTGTAACTGGTGATGGCGGCCCGTGGCGGCTTCCATCTGAGTGTCGCGCTGTCAGTTTGAATGTCATCAGCTGTCAGATCACGAGGAGGATCCACGTCTGAAACACGGGGACACGGTCTCACTCTAACAGTCCTACTCATATAGTATAACGCCTAATCCTATAACACCGTTTGTCACATCTGATACATGATTTTCTTAGACTCTATATCGTCAACATGATCAGTTACTGATCAAAACACCTATTATATTGTAAAAAAAAAAAAAAAGTTCATTTAAATCCTGTTGAGTTAAATAAATGCCTTATGCATCAAATGTGATACAAAAAAAAAACATGCAAAAAGAATTTTCAGAATTTTTTATTTTTTGGGAGTTTGTTAAAGGGTTCAATAAGGAAATAAATTGCAAAAAAAATTAGAATTTTCTGATAATGATTTCATACGTCAGGCTTTACAAGGCTAAACTAAACAAAATTAGTGTCTTCCTTTAAAACTCAGCTTATTGTTTTTTATTTTATTGTTAACTGGTGCTAACTATTTTTTGCTATGTTTGCTATTTATTACTGTTTTTATTTGTTTTAATTTGTACACTGTTTCCATTACTGTTCAGTTTTCTATTGTAATGAAATGTTTGTGTTCAGCACCTTGAAACTTTGTTTTGAAAGGGGCTATGCAAATAAAGTTACGAGAACTGCAAGCAGTTTTACCGGGGTCCAAGCACCCCAATATAGGAACCCAAAGGCCCATAACTGTAGCAAATTATGAACCAAAAAACATTTGCCTTTATTACAGTGCCACCATTAGGTCGATATGTGTAATTTTATTGTATGTGCATGTCATGTGCAAACACACACACACACTTCAAACAGAAAGGGGCCCCTTTCACCCCGTCTCACACACACACACACACACAGTGAGACTCCATGTGTGTATGGGGCGATATAAAGTTTTGTGTGTGAGCATTTTTCACGTACAGTAGCAACTCAGCAAATTTCAGTTTTTTATCTTTAATGGTTTAGGTTACAGAGCCAATTCTGTCTTATGGCGCCCCCTATGGGTGTATTAGCACCAAATTTGGTACAGTAATTGGGGAGCTCCTTCTGGATGAGATTCTGAAGTTTGGTGTCATTTGGAGCATCTATTGGTAAGATATACTATATTTACTATAATGACACTACAGCTAAAATTCAAATCCACATTGCTAGCATACAGTCGAAATTCAAAAATGTGTTAGATAACTATTATTATTATAATAAACATACTTGTGTAGAATTCAGTCACGACAGAGACGCTACGCTGGTCATCCTTCATAGTCTGTATATCCACTGTGTAGTGGACGCCTGGAAGCAGGGAGTTCATCTCAAACGTCGCTCTGTTCACAGAAAGGTACTCCGTCACAGGCGGCCCTATAAAACAGGAAACACATGTACTTTTATATCTATTAGTTTTTGTTTTTGTTTTTTTGTCTAAGTAACTTTATTTAACCGATCCATCATAAAGCTGCATGGAAGACAATGTATGCCTCCGCCAAGAAATATAGTTCCAGGAGATGACGGCTTTTACCGAGAAATTAAAATGGCCGTTCCTTCTACAATCTTGCATACGTGTTAGAAGGTGAATTTGAAGGTGGGTGATTTTGAAAGATTAGGGGATTAGAAAAAATAACAGGAAAACTGAAATACAGTTTTATGTTTTGGAAATCGGTTGTCAGTAACTTAACGTATGTGCAGGTTGTATATATTGGGCTCAAGCATGCAAAATTACAAAATTGTGCATGCAAAATCTTTGCAGCATTTAATGTCAAAAAGGGCTGAATCAATCTGAAATTATCAAGGGAATATTTTAGTGTTTTAACAACATCACTGACTTGTTTTTTAAATGTTAATTTTGATGTGATGTAAAGAAAAGTTGTTGAAAGAACAGAACAGAAACAAACCGGAATCTGCTCTGTATGTAATGACGTAGCCATCAATCCCCACAGAGTGTAACCATAGCAACATGGCTGAAGTATCGGTGATATTTATCACGGTGACACCATGAGGTCTGTCCAGAGCTGCAGAGCACAAACATTAAGGTCTCAATTTAATATAATAATAAATCCAATGTCAGGACAGAAAGTTATGAGGATGGTCTGAGGATGGAGGAAATCGAACCTGTGGTCACAGTGTTGGTGCTGGGACTGCTTTCCTCCAGACCCTTCACAGAACTGACACTCACTTGGTAGGTCTGTCCAGGACTCAGGTTAGTCATCAAAGCCTCAAGCACATTACCGTCCAAAGTCAGTGAAGTCGAGCTTCCTGTGCAGGAGCACAGTAAAATATGGGAAAATGTTCTTGTTGGCCATTTTTCCATATATATTAAAAGTCTATTTTAAAAAAAAACAAAAAACATTTAACAAATGCGTGAAAAGTTTGCCACATTTAATAAATGTGTATTTTGTTTCTCAGATCTGGCAAATGTAAAAAGTGTTTCCTCAAACACAAAACTGGGTATTTAATAAATGGAACTACATTCTCAATATTATTTTCTTTAAAGTTTCCAGTCAAAATGTAAGCAAATTTATCAACAACACATCCCACAAAGATGCAGTCCAGAAATACATTGACAAAAAATGATACAAAACTTAATTTAAACATTTATAGAAATAAAAAAGAAAGCAAAACGGTCATGGCCGATCCATGACCCAGAATCGCTCCATGTCACACATTCCACGGACATGATTGGCGATATGACGCTAACCATAACCCTAACTCAAACTAGATGTGACCATATCTTGGTTTAGATCAGGGATGGGCAACTGACGGCCTGTGGGCCACATTTGGCCAGCACCTTTAATCTATCAGGCCCTCGGATGATTTCAATTAATAAAAATGAAAATTATAAAGTGTTTTCCTTTGCTATTACCACCACCCATCAGCAGAGGGCGCTCGGTCATTACTGATGCCGTATTTACTACCATTCATTTCATTCTAGCAAAGCTTTCATTGTAAGAATAAGGTTGGGTCAGATTGGGTCCAGTCCGGTTTGGCGGCTTTGACACCTTTGGCCCTTATGAAAATGACATTTTATTGGCCCCGTCCTCATCAAAGTTGCCCATCCCTGGTTTAGATATACAATCAACGCAGATGTTCCATGTGTTAATCTGCCCTGAAACCCAAGATCCAGCAAGGGGTAGCTGGAGAAAGGTGGAAAAAAATTAATAAAACTATCAAAAACAAGCTGGAAAACAAACCAAAAAATCCATCAGGGAACTTGACCCTGATCTGACCTTTTACCTCCTTCAAAGGGCATGTAGGTGACACGGAAGTTGTCCACCGGAGAGCGAGGCGAGTCCCAGTGAACTATGGCCGAGGTACCAGTCACTTCAGAGAAGTGGATTTCCTTCAGAGAACCCAGATCTACCATGGTGAGAAATGCATGAATGCAGACAAGAAAGCAAGCTAAAGTCAAGAGAATATGATCAACAACATGGTAATAAAGGATATTTTCCTTCAAAGACAGTCGGGGAAAAAAGACGATTAGCGGAACGTCCACCTCTTTGGCGGCAGAAGTCACGCCCAAATTTGACTGACAGATATGCTGAGTTTAGCGCGAACCTATATATGTTCCCATGTTTTTATATACCTGTCTGAGCGACCCCAAAAACCGGCTGGGAGCGCCCGTCCAACGTGACACCGTAGAGCTCGATTTCGTATTCAGTGCCAGCCATAAGTCCGGTTAAAAGCTTGGTTCGCTCATCACCTTGGACGCTGAGCTCCCGAGGATGGGCTAACTTTTTGGTGTCTCTTATTTTGATCACAAAACTGTCAAACATGTCTTCATCAGCCGTCCACGACAGACGGAAGCTGTCGGCTGTGATGTCTGAGATAAACAGATGCTCCACCTCCGGCTCAGCCTCTGGTTAGAAAGGAAACACAATGTTGCAGCAGAAGGTTTGGTGTTTTTCCCAGGATAATTCATCAACGTCTGACAGGCGGTCAAAGACACATCTCAGTTGGGAAGAAGTCAACAATCAGGCAAGAATCTCCAGTCAGTGGGCTTCTTGTTCATGTGCAGGTGTTAGTATCAAACAGTGCACGAATTCAATGAGGTGAAAATTAAAGGCAAGATGGTTTTCGTAGATGTTTTATTTGTCAGTTAACGCATTCGCATTCCTTAAACAGCTTCGAACTGGTGTGCTGAAAGGGTTCCAGCAAATGCCAGCGTGAGACGAGATCCCGCATGCGTCCTAAAGGTCAGTCTGGATGCATTCAGCGCATTCAAAGATCATGAAACAAATGAAGTTAGAGGTTAAATCAACTGACATTTCATGCTGTCTTGTTGATTCATCTGTGTTTTCCCACTTTTTACACTGAAAATGGAGGTTTTCTTTTTTTTGTCAGCAGGAAAAGGATGAAATTTTGTAGATAGGTGGAACGTGGGTCATGAAAGAGTTGATTAGAGTTTGCATTTTTCACTTTCTCTAAACTTCCTCAGTCAAGTTTTGTCAAATTCAGTTCAGAACTTTTTGAATAATCCTGCTAAACCAACCAACACACGTTGGCAAAGGGAATAATCATATATCCAGAAACCTGAAGGAAAACACAGTTAAAATATGAAAACAAAAACGCTTGTTCATATTTTGGAGCTAAAGCAGAAAAAACAGGAACTCTTCCTCCCTGTGATGAACATGCATACTTAAAAAAACAAAAAAAACAAAAAAAAAACAGGAAATAAAAATAGTCAGATGTTCCTGGAAAAGAGTCGCTATACCTTTAAGCCTCATCATCAAAACATGGCAGATTCCAAAATCCATCAATTTCTAAACTACTTTAGTTGAATTATAACTGAAATCAGGCTATAATTTTTAATTAATTCAATTCAATTCAAAAATACCTTATTAGTCCCTCAAGGGGCAATTAAAAGCATGTAGGTTGGCAAACAACAATATGAATTAACAGACTTCATACAAAACACCAAATATGGTGGAAGACAAAAACCTGCAAGTGCACAGTGTGGGCAATAGGATTTAAAAGCCTAATAAATACAGATACAAAAGTTAAAATGCTAATATAAAATACATACACACACACATATATATGTAGACATACACACAATAGTGGTAATACTAATGTCGATTGCTAATTGGTACCAAGAACTTTCCTCTTTTACCTTTGGCGTTTACCAGTCTTATAGCCTCTGGGACAAAACCAAANCCAAGAACTTTCCTCTTTTACCTTTGGCGTTTACCAGTCTTATAGCCTCTGGGACAAAACCAAACTTAATTCAACTTAATTAAATTAATTAAACTTAATTAAACTTCTTATGTACAGAAAACATTGAATATGAAGAAATTCTTCCCTTGCAGATCTGCCAGGTTGTGATGACTAAACTTCAGGGTTGGCTCATACAGCAGAAATATACAGTAGGTTACACGATGAAGAGTTGCGTGTAGGAAGGCGATATTTGGCGTGTGCGTGCACTGAGGCGGTACCTGTCACAGCCACTGTCGTCAGCGGCCGAGAGAGAAGCCCNCGTGTGCGTGCACTGAGGCGGTACCTGTCACAGCCACTGTCGTCAGCGGCCGAGAGAGAAGCCCTGACTCTGACAGCCCCGTCAGCCTGACCTCATAGCCTATCCCAGTGATGAGGCCCCAGATGTCCAGGTGGCTTCGGTTGCCTTGGACAGTGAACTCCTGAGGCTCCAGCAGCCATCCAGAGTCTGTCACCACTATGTGAAAATGTCTGAAACCACCACTAGAGGGCGCAAATTCTTCCTGCTGCTGCTGCTTCACCTCCCAGGACACACGGAAGCCATAAGGGGTTATGTTCGAAATGGTCAAGTTTTCCACTTTGGGCAAAGGAGCTAGAAGGGAGTGGGTTTTTTTTTTTTTNTTTTTTTTTTTTTGGTTTCATTAGAGAGGGAACAGATGTGAGAGGAGGGGACAAGAGCTATTAGAATATTTGGGGAGGATGATGTGTGCAATGGTTGCAAAAGTATTATTCCTGAAAGAACGTTTTTTTTATAGAGGTAAATACAAGCAGTCATCTAATTAAAAAATGTGAACTAATAGGATCTAAAGACCCAAACACATTAAAAATAAATTTGTTGTGCTTCATATTGAATGATTAAGCTGATGTTTCTGACAGTTTAAGGGCGTTTTCAGACCTGTTGTCCATTTTCTCTGGTCTGAATCAGGGATGAAATTGTTAAAATGTTGTATTTACCTGCTGGTTTGGCTTACAAAGGAAAAAAAAGTTCAAGCGAAGCAAAATATATCAGCAAAAGTCATGTGACAACAATCACTTTGCTCAGTCAGAAATACCTGGGATGGGAGCAAAAAAAAAAAAAAAAAAAAAAAAAAAATCAACCTGGCAAACTTTACTATAAAGGGTCAACTACATAAAGTTGAATGTGACCTGAGGAAAACGTGTGGAAAACCACATGTTGCTTCACATGATGTGAAGAAAACATGATGCCTTCAGACTCCGAACAGGAAAATGAAGCGTAACACATGCTAACCTTCAACATGTTCATCTGAACATGTGTTAGGAAAGTTTGATATGTTACGACCGTTTTGCAGCATCTGTTTTATTGCTGCGGCTAATCAAAGGTGAAGTCTAATGACAGTTAAGTTTGTTTTATGTTTGGTGCATTTAATGGCTTTAAGTAGGGGATATCTGACAATACGTCTATAATATGTCTAACATAAAACAAACTTTACTGTAAGTGTTTAAACGTTAACCACACATAACTCTCTGGTTCTAGATTGACCAACAGATCAATAGATTGTCTTATAGTTGGCTCGAAGCGAGTGCGCCAAGGTTCTCACCACAAAAAAACAAAAAAAAAAACTGCTCCACAGTTTGATTGGAATTTTGGAGCGGACCCAAGTTCGATTGCTGTGTTTTCATATACCCAAATGAACTGAACGTAAAGGGGAAACGCTCCAGGGTCCGAAAAAACTCAAAATGAACTACAGGTAGGTGTGAAAACGCCCTAAGTGTCAAGGGATCAAATAACCGGTTGTGTAGCTCTACGTTTTAGCATTTAGTCTGTAATAAGGCCAGGTTTAATTTCTGCTCAGTAATTTTTGCTTTGATGCCGTCATCAAACAATTTCTAAAACAATGGGTGCATATTGAAATTACGTATGACACATCAAATTAGCTGTTAATGCATTCCAGGCTTCATCTTTGCTGATACAGTCGTTTTAATTTCTATAATTCCATTGCTAGTCAGTTCAGAAGTCCTGCTATAAATATACTGTATGAAGCTGATTGGTTACAAATCTCAATACGTCATCTTATTAAAGTGATCGGAGTTGCAGATATGAGTAAAATACGTAGTACCTGTGGTGGTATGGGCTAACACAGAGGGAGTTTGGCGCCCATGAGAGATGCCATAAAGCTCAATATCATAGCCTGTGGCATCCATCAGGTTAGACATGGTAATGTTACGGACGTCACCAGCCGTCCTGAACTCCTGCGTGTCAAACTGCTGCTCAGAGTCACTGAGGCGGACAACAAAGCCGTCAAAGTGTCCTGACACAACGCTCCAGGACAGGCTGAGGTTATTTGGGCTCACAGATGAAGCAGCTATGGGGCCCAACTGTGGGATGTCCTCTGGACGAAAAAGAACACGCTTTTTAGTGATGTGGTCAGAACTGATTCAGGATTAAGCAATGATTTATACATGCAGTATCCATAAATGCATGTAACGAGATACCTGTTGTAGCTACAGCAAATAGGGGCTTTGTGTTCTGGCCTTTGCTGCTGGCGAACAGCTTTATGTTGTAGCTTGTCTTAGCTTTGAGCCCGGCCATGACCGTGGAGCGCACCTCTCCCAGCAGAGCGCGCCCCATCGCCTGCGAGGGCAAAGCAGACTCTCTGACTTCTACTATAAAGTTATCAAAATCCTTCTCTCCTGTCCGCCATGACAGAGAAATTCTGTCTGAGGTAATGTTAGAAACAACTAGCCTGGACAAATCAGGCTCTGCCGCTACAGGGGAGAGAAAAGTATAGTATATATTCATTTTTTGGAAATGAAATGCATGTATTTGTCTCTTTCAAGAATCAAGTGTAAGACACCTGGGTCAGTGTGTATAAAGCTGGTTAAAATAGAAATACTGATGTTGAATCAGCCTTTCAATAAGGGCAAAACTGTCTTTTTCAGCTAATGTGATTCTATGCATTAGTCCTTTATTCATACAGGCCCAGGTCAACATTACACTGTCAATAATAAAGGAATATGTAAAATCTACAGAACCCCAGAAATCCCAAAAGATGGTATTTTTTCCTTAGTAGCACAAGACAATTATCTTACAAATGTATTATTACCTCCACCAAGGAGGGTTATGCGATCAACATTTGTTTGTCTATTTGTTAGAAGGATATCTTGAAAACCTATTGGCGCATTTGGATGAAATTTTGGAGACAGGTAAATAAAATTGAGAGGAAGAAATTATTAAAATCAAGATTGTATTCTGGATCCAGAAGAATTATTTATCTTATGAAATCCTTGGCAGAGGTATGTACTCTCTGAGTGCCTTATTGTCTGAATGTGCAAATAAAAAAAAAAAAAAAAANAAAAAAAAAAAAAAAAAAACATTTTTTGGGAATCTGTAAAAAGCTAATAACCCTAATCTTTGTAAGCTGAATAATAAATACACATAAAATCAAAATACCTGTTGATGCAACAATACTGACAGCACGTGTTCGGGATCCCTTGTATTTCCCATAGAGGTAGGCTATATAGTCAGTGCTGGGCCTGAGCCCTGTGACGTCATGGGACATTACATTGCCGGATATGTTATATTCCTCTGGCTCCCTCAGCCAATCAGAATCAATAATCTCCAGGATATAACCATCAAATTCTCCTTCAGTGGCGTTCCAGAAGATTGAAAAGCTCTCTGACGTTACGTTAGAGACAAACAGTTTGCCAACCACTGGTTCACTCACTAAAAAAGAAATCATTATTAGATTTTTTTTACAACAATGTTCAAAACTGAAAGTATCATAGGAGTTTATAATTGGTATATGAATATGTGCATTTGTTACAGAAAACTCACCACCCACTTGCAACTCTTGATAGTCTGAGTAACTCAATAAAAGATTAAATACATGCATGACTTTTGCAATAAAAGCAGAGAAGGAGAATGACCCACCGTATTAACTTAGCAACCTGAACTTTAAGTCGGTTACTTATTTAAACAATGTCAAGATTAACACACATGTAATGCCAAGACGAGGGAGAGTAAAGCTGTTTTTAGACATTAAGTGGCTGTAGAATATTGGCTGCAGGTTGAAGTGTAGATAAAATATGATTTTGGTGTGAAAATGTGGAGAAGAAACTAGATAATATGATTAATATGAAAATTTTCAAGCATGTGAAGTGATCATGCACTAAATCTACAATATTTTAAGAGGGGATGCGTTTAGTTTTGCATAATGTTGCACCAGATCAATTAGAAGCAGAATAATAAGAACAGACCTTTCTAACAGCTGATATTCTGACTTGAAAATTAATAACGGCTGCATTCCATTTAGGTATGTCAGTAGGGTCCTGGAATTGTGCATGCTGACTCACTGGTACACTGAAATGGAATGGTGCCATAATTAAAAATCCAAATCCCAAACGTCTGCAGTCAGAAAGGAAAACTTGTTATATTTTGCATGCAATGCAAAATATGCGTTCATACAGTTACATGCAAAGATGCAACATGAAAATACATCTTCATTCAGATGTAAAACAAGGTGGCATCACTGTTAGCCTTGGGGATTGAAATATCAGCTTTTTTTTACCTTGATAATGACAAGATGATTTAATCATTTGCCACCTGGTAGTCCGAAAGGAAATGAGGACATTTACTAACACAAAATTCACATTCACTCACACAAACTAACAGAACTAATACTCACACATACAGATGAGGCAAATTATCCTTCAAGGTTAATAAACTTCACACTGAATGAGGGTTGATGGAATTAAATGAGATGGACACGGACATGGCGTCCATGAATGGATGGAGGGATGAAAGTTATTGGACTTTTGCAATCATTGCAGCACATCAGCGTCAAACCTCACCACGATGCAGGAGGGGCTTCATGCACTTTGGTAACTGGGATGGGGGGAGGAATACAGGGTAAGGGTGGTCAACTGAGGGCCGTTTGCTTGGCTCAGGCATGGGTGTGCGACACCCATCACCCTAACCCTCTCTCAACCAGACAGAAACAGTGACTGGAGGGTAAAGAATGACACATGGCACGTTGGTTAAGAGGAAGCTTAAGAGCTCGCTGTGGCCGAGGTTTCGTACAGAGACGACAAAACACAAATAGGGTTATTATGTTGTTTTTTTCTCGTTCCATGCAGTGTTGAGTTGGATGACGTGAACAGGTGTGTGTCTGTGTATCCTGACTGAAAAGGATGAAAACTGCTCAGTGGAAAGAAAGAAAGGAAGAGAAATAGAAGACAAAATGCTGAACGCTGGCGGTGGCGGGTACCTGTGGTGGTGGCTTCACCGTACACCGGTTCAAGGAAGGAGCCCTGGTGCATCCCGTACNCGGGTACCTGTGGTGGTGGCTTCACCGTACACCGGTTCAAGGAAGGAGCCCTGGTGCATCCCGTACAGGGCAATCATGTAGCTGGTGTTGGGACTGAGGCCAGAGATGCCCAGGCTGAGGGCATCTCCGGACACACTGAAGTTCTGGCTCTCTGCGATATTCTTCAAGTTTGTTATCCCAATGACAAAGCTCTCAAACTCCCCACCTGTGCGGCTCCAGGACACATTGAAGCTGTCCCATGTAATGTCAGAGATGAGGAGGTTCACCACCGAGGGCCTCGGCTCCTCTGGTGGATAGACAGATCAGAGTCAACTGAACGGCGAGACGGAATACAGTAACCGATCAATCACGTTAATCATGAAAAACATTCAGATACTCTGCAAGGTTAAAATGCGGTATTTAAGAACGTAAATAATTTTTTTTTATATATCATTCTTCAAATGATAAAGGGCGATACCAGTGATTTTGCATGTTTGAGCCCAATAAATATTACCCACCAACCAATTTCCAAAACATAAAACCGTGGTTTTTTTCCCCAAATCTCCTAATCTTTTAAAAATCAAATTTTCAGATGATAACTCCACCTTCAAATTCAATATTTCGCCTGCTAACACTTATGCACGATTGTAGAAGGCATGGTTGTTTTAATTTCTTGGTAAAAGCTGTCTTCTTCTGGGACTACTTCCTTGTGGAGACATACATGTTCTTCCATGTAGCTCCATGCTGGATGAGTTAAATTCAGTAATTTCGACAAAAAAGATAAAGGCGTGTGATGTTGTGAGGTGTTGCTGTGATGGATTACTTATTTCAAGCACGTTTCAAGTCTCTACTAGCTGAATTTTATCGCGTAGTGGAATTAACTGAAACTAAAGGCAGTCTGGAAGGTAGGAAAAACAATTCAAACATTTATTGCTCTAGTCATATGTAAAGTCTATGCAGGTTATAAATATTGGGCTCAAACATGGAGAATGACTAGTATGGTCCTTTAACAGCAAACATACACTACAGGCCAGAAGTTTGAGGCCACCCCCAGATTAAAAAAAATATCATCAATACAATGTTTGTTTTACAATTTATTGCACAAGAAATGACAACAATATATAAAATAAATGTAACTAATTAGTTTTCAAGAAGAATTAGTCAACAGCAGCACATTCTGTAGCCACTCTGGCTACAGAAATGATTTTTCATGAAGGCATCAGTCTGTATTAGTGCAGCACTCCTGTTGTGTTTCAACTCCCTGCTAATGTGTTTTAACATTCTATTCCTGCTGTCTGCCTTCTCCCACATCATTTAGGATTAACTTGCTACACAGTCTGCTCATGCNCTATTCCTGCTGTCTGCCTTCTCCCACATCATTTAGGATTAACTTGCTACACAGTCTGCTCATGCTGCTACTCTGCATCTTGTGAACTTCACATTGAGGACTGCAAATTTATAGTTTGTGATAGGTTTTTGGGATCTAAATGGCTAAAAAGAACAGAGAGCTCAGATGGAAATTTTGAGCAAAGAAGATTTTTCTCAAAGACAAATAGCTAAGAAGTTGAATGTTTCCAGGTATGGAAAGCAGTTTTTAAAAATCTGGGGGTGGCCTTAAACTTCTGGCCTGTCATGACAGAGAAATCTCTGTGGATTGTTATGAAAGCCTGTAGAAAGCCTGTTGCTCCATGTACCTGTAGTAGCAAAAGCTTTGAGAGGTACAGATCGATTCCCTTCCACCAGCCCAAGCAATGTGTTATCAGTGTATATTTCAGCACTTCCTGGTAAAGGGGTCACATGACTTTGTGTTGTCATATCATTGTGCTCCACCAAAAAGCTACTGAAGGCCTCATCCGGCAGCTTTGTACTGTTGGAGGTAACATTTGTGACAATGCCTTCCCCAAATGCTTTTGAGTCTGAGCCTTCAGGCTCCTCGCCGGAGGTCATCGCACCAGTGTCAGAACCAGCGGGATTCTCAGTGTTTAGAGGAAGGAGGGGATCTGGCGTTTGAACAGCCTCCATATCCAAAACCGACTGAGGTGTTGTTGGGGCATCTTTGATGCTCAGCATAAGTACGTCTGGAGAGGTAGAGTTTGGTGCTACGGTGAATAAAAGCAGGTTAAAATGCACATTACTGTGCTGCAGGGGTAAGGAAGAGAAAGCAAAAGACAACTAGCCTGTGGAGAAAAACTGGGTTAAATCAGAAACTAGGGAAATTAAAGGCATGAGAGAAATCAAATAATTCCCGCACAGCATAGTTTCACATTAATTTCTGCTTAAATCCTGTAGAGATTTGTGCTCATCATCTCTCCTCAAATAGATTTCAGGATCCTGAAGCACCATCATGCAGCAGACATTTACTGACATGGATGTAGAAGAACAAAGGCATTAATGACGCTTTAGTCCGTGTCATTAATGGTTGAAGGTTCTGAGTAGTCCACCAGAGTGGAAGTACACAGTCGTCTTCAAATGGATGATGAAGCCATGCACAGCCATTTTTATCTCTGTTGTCCTGAAGAGACACTGTTGAATCAATCCTTCAACACGCGAGTGACTTATGGTGCAATTTTCTTTTCTGCCAGAGAATTCTTATTTTTAAAAAAAGTGAAAAAGGGTTTTGTAGGCAGAGGAGGATGTGGATGGAAGTATTAGCGCAGGCTTTCAGAGACAAGAATGATTGCATTTTAAGGTCAAATGCAGAAAGAAATCTCAAAATCATTTGAGATGTGTCACTAATCACATCCCCACCAGATGACTGTCAAAGTCTTTTAATCATGTATCTTGAAATCGTCGCGGTTTGCAAACTACATGACTGATTGATGGCCAGGGGGAGGGGTCAATTTACAAATACTGACTTTAGATGTATTCGTGACCTCAGGTTATTGTTGCCGTGATGGCATTACTGACTAGAAATACTGTAGATTCCTTCCTGTATTTGAAAAGCAACATTCTGTCTCAGTACTGAAGCCTGCGGAGATGACGGGGGACGAAGACGCCTTCATTATGCCATGCCAAGTTTCTACTGATCAAAACTATTCTTTTTTTCTCACTTTTTAAAATACTCGCATGCAAATCAGATTCTTTAATCTGCAGTGAAGCAGAATGTTTCCTGGAGGGAGAAGCTGTTAGGAAATATTTTAATTAGCATTCAGGCCAGAAGAGAAGCTTATACCTGTGACTGCAACAGCTTCAAGTAGCGCAGATCTCTGGCTATTGGTTATTCCATAAAGCTTTATCTGATATTCTGTTGATGCTCTCAAACCTCGGATTCTACAACCAGTGGCATTTCCATGAAGTTGGACCTCCATCATATTCAATAGTTGTTGAGCGTCTCCATATTCTACTGTGAAACTATCATAGACGCCACGAGCCTTTAGTTTCCACGACAGATCAAATCCGTCAGATGTTTGGCCTGAGATAGTCAAGCTTTCCGGGCCATTCTCAGATGCTGTGGCAGAGAGCTCGGGGTCAGAATCTACCTTTACAAAGCTAATGATGCTGTCCACCGAGCCTGCGGGAGTCGTTAGCTCAGGGACGTCAGAGCCGGCTAAATAAAACGTGAAAGAGGCTAAAACATAAAACACAAAGGCACAGATCAACGGGGAATCGTTTGGTTTCAGTCCATCTCTTTTTTTGTGTTTGTTAGCTGCTTTTGGATTATATCCTGGTCATGGAAGATAAACATAGTTCCAGTCAATAATTCTAAATCAAATGATTAAGCATAACAATAACATGTCTGCTGCATTCTGCCAACTGTTACTGCTGAAACTAACCTATTGACAAGTTAAACTGACTAGAAACCCTTTAAAAACGAATAAAGAGTTGGATATAGTAAATGGTAAGTGCCCATCGACGTATAAGCATGATAATAGACAGAAAAAAGAATGATGGTGTGCATAATTCACTCAAGTTGGGATCAGATGAGACTAAATCAGTGCTTAGCAGTAAGGATAAAGGAGGTAATCTTTTTATTAGAGCAACATTTCATTCGCTAAGGTCATCATCAGGCAAAAACTAAGACCTTAGTTCAGTGGTCGCCAAGCCCTCAATCTTTACCGCCAGACCTGTTTGGTAAAGTGTTACGACACATTTTACAATGCCCTGATTGGTTCAATCCCATTACAATCAAATGTTTGGTCAGGATAGCAATCCCCCAGCTTACAGTTTACAGTGACCAGGTTAGCTAGACCAAGAAAGAGGCAAAACGCTGAAAGAAGTCTAAAACGTAAAACTTTCTCTCTGAATGGGAACATGACTTTTATTTCACATTAGTCTTAGACAAACCCGTCCGCCTTATCTGTCAACATATGATGGCGTATTAGGACCATATAAGATGAAAAAAAAAAAAAAACCNGAAAAAAAAAAAAAAACCGAGGGGGGCATTATTTTGAATTTTTAAACTCATAAATTTTCAAGTTTTCAAATGATGCTCTAATAAAAAGGTTTTGGAAGCGTGAAAATCAGTGCATGGGCTTCTTCCTTTATCTTTATCTTTACTGATAAGCATGATAATACACTCCAAGGTGTCCTGATATGAAAATTAAAAGACTCAGGAGAGGAAAAGCTTGATAAATAAAAGAATGTATGCTGTAAAACATGGATATTTTTTGTACCATAATCTTAGCAAAAGGAACTCAGGAAGACCTAAGAGGAATTTTGGTATAACACATTCCTCCCTTTCCGTTTCGATCGACCTTTGAAAGCAGCTTCATCGTTTATCCTCAGATCAACCTGAGGCGAATTTGTCTAAATAGGATCCCATGCTGGCCTACCTACCTGTGGATGCAGACAGCATGGCAGGTATGCTCCTCATCTGCCCCCTTTCTGCAATCAGGTTCACGGAGTAGGCCGTTCCGGGTTCGAGGTCAGTCAGGATGTGACTGGTGGCTTCAGCTGGAACTTGTACTTCCTCTGATCTGCCGTCTGTTGAGACGTACACCAGCATGTAGCCCGTCACCTTGGCCTGAGGTTTCTCCCACGCCAAGGTGAGGGTTGTCTCTGTGGACTCGCTTTGCTGCAGATCTCTGGGGGAATCCAGATCTACGGCAGATATTGGAAAGTCACGCATGAGGGAACACATGTAAAAGTGGCTGATGGTGTGTGATTTCTAACACTTTTCGTCACCTCAACCCGAAATCATAAATCACTTTTCCTCATTAGATTCACATTGTTTCCATCAACGTGTACCAACACACATGGACTCTGTGTGTGTGTGTGTGTGTGTGTGTGTGTGTGTGTGTGTGTGTGTGTATGAAGGACGACTGTTTGGACAGCTGCTGCACTCCGTTTCTCACCCGTTGCTGCGTTCATGGTGGCAGGAAGACTCTCTCTCTCATTCTTCACAGCAGTCACTCCAATATTGTACTCTGTCCCAGGCTTCAGCCCTAAAATACACACGGAGAAAATGAAATTACACACATAATAACACCTACAAACGCTCAAAACTCTGTAATCACTAGTGATTTTCACACAGAATTAATGTAAAACTAGTTTAGTTTCATATGTACCGTAAATTCTCTATTAAAAGCCGGTATTCAAATAATGGCCGGTCCCCAATAAAGTCCGGGTTGGTTTATGTCTGTTACTGGCAAATAATATTAGTGTATTCTGCTGCTGCTAATGCTAACTACGGAGCCTGGGAGGCTCACGGAGGAGAGGAAAAATGACTTAAAAGTCGTTTGAACGACTTTTTTTTTTCTCTCTGTCTCCTTGAGCCAGCCTGGGCTCCATAATCAGATGACAGTATCTACATTTTAAGTACCAAACTGCTTTAAAAACCTCTGGACCCCAAAACCGCCGGTGGGTTTGAAAGGCATGTTTTCTTTAAACAATCACCAAAATTACATCATTTGTCACAGCCAGAAATGTCAAAAATCAAAATTATCGTTGGGTTTTCAAATTTCCGGCGGTCCTTGAACTAACCACGTGCGCCGAACCTTCCGTAAGGAAACGTAACCAAATCTAAGCTTAAAATAGTGATATTTCCTCAAAATCACTTTATTATAAATGTCTCATTTAAAAATTAGCTAAAACTAAAACCCTTTGTCCAATCCAAATTCTGTAAAAAGCAACAAATTCTGCATTTTTCGCCGCAAGCAGCAAGCCTGGAGCGCCTCTGGTCTCTTTAACAGTCACGTGACAACAATTCAACGAGTCACTGGCTGAATGCAGACTGCAGCAGCACACTAAGCCTATTGATTATAAAGATTATAGGTTGTAAAAATGTAAATAGTTCAGTATGTATAGTCCCTTTTTTTTTAATTTTTTAATTTTATTTTTCCAGTATTGTTAAACACTTGTGGCACTTGGAAAAATGTTGTATATATAGATTACATTTTTTTTTCAATTTTTAAAAAAAATAAATTATCAAAGAAATTCAACTTACATTTTTTTTTCTTTTTTTATGATTTATGACATTATAACTGTGTTATACTGTACAAAAGACATTTCTGAGTTCTTCCAACATATAGCCATGATTGTGCTGCTTCCATAGAGGTGCAGGACTTGCAGCTACAGTGAAAAATGAGCCACAGTGATAAAAATGTGACAGGAGCAAAAACCTTCCAGAAAGTGCTTGGGTTAAAAACCTCTAGCCGTTGTCCTTGCAGCCAGAAGGAACGAGCGGACTCAGCATGAAACAAAGCCGTAAACATGGAGCTCCTCCCCGGCGAGGAGCGAGTGACGCTCCGCTGTAACACANAACAAAGCCGTAAACATGGAGCTCCTCCCCGGCGAGGAGCGAGTGACGCTCCGCTGTAACACACCAAACCGGAAATGTGGATAAAATGGATGAAAGCGAACCTTTATAAAAGCTGATAGAGGACACTGTGAAACGTTTCTCCATAGCGAAGTGTTTTGTTTCTTTTCTTTTCTTAAATGTAGTTTTGGTGCATCTATCAGCACACGCTGCAGGCCGGCTACAAGGCTCTCACTTTGGTTTAAATCTCACCACGCCTACTGTAATAACTGCTGCAGGGAGCGTTGACTTAACGGATTTTACCACAGTCATCATTTCCAGGGTTTTAATGGAAAACTGAAGGACACAAATAAATTATGACAGCAAAAGGAAAGTTTGGCGAGAAGCACGTAGTTCTACATCCTTAATTAGAAATAAAGGCCTGTCTCCAATAAAAGCCTGTATCTTATAANAGAAGCACGTAGTTCTACATCCTTAATTAGAAATAAAGGCCTGTCTCCAATAAAAGCCTGTATCTTATAAAGTCCGGGTTCTCTCCACGGTTGAGGTAAATAAAGGCCACTTATTTAACCGGCCACTATTACAGCATTTACGGTATGTACGTATAAAATGATTCTATATGTCTGTTAGTATTTTGCACCTACAGGTTTAAAATAATTAGCAAGAAGCTGTAAAAAATGAAGACATTTTATTTCAATTGTCCAGAATCCTGATATGAGTTGTAGATGATTCCAGATTCATGTAGAGAAGTTGTATGTGGTTCCAGAGATTATTAGGAAATTCTAGATTATTCCTTGATGCTCTAAAAACTGATGCCTCATATTTACAAAGCAGAGACTAAGGCTACGTTCACATTACAGGCCTTAATGCTCAATTCTGATTTTTTTAATCAGATCGGATCTTTTTGTGTTGATGGTTCACATTCATGTTTGTAAGTAACCTGTATCTGACACCAGTATGAACNATCTTTTTGTGTTGATGGTTCACATTCATGTTTGTAAGTAACCTGTATCTGACACCAGTATGAACACAGCTGAGGTCCTAAACTAACCACACATGCACAGATTAAATTAAAATATGGGCCGCATACACAAGAATAACAATAATAACCACCATTTTTGTGCGACAGTACAAACATGCTGACATCGCTGCAGCATGCATGGCCAGGATTATTTGTTGTGGAGGTCGGAAGACAATGCAGATAATAAGGATGAGAATGAGAGCGAGAAGGCAACAAAAAACAAAAGCCATAGCAGCTGCTCTGTTAGCGGCTGTTGCTGCACGGAGGAACAGTTCACTGAAAATTTTGGATGTCTCCTTATATATCCAACAAGTTTAAAAGTTCTTCGTCTCTGCTGTTGCTCTCCTCCATATTTATTTTTACCGGGCTGCTATGAGGCGCCAACACTGAAAGAGGACGACATGCAAGATGTGCAGAGAAGTGAGACATTAAAAAAACCACATGAATTCCGATCTGAGTGGAAGACAGCGGTCGCGTAGCCAGAGATCAGATATGGATCGGATCTAGGACCACATATCAAGTGGCCCAGATCTGATATGAAAAAATCAGATCTGGTTTGTTCACACTTCTGTGAAAAAATCAGATCTGAGTCACATGGAGGCAAAAGAATCAGATCTGGGTCACTTCAGCGAGGAATGTGAACGTAGCCTAAATCTCACGGTGGAAACTTTGATGACAAATCACTAAAAATACAAAATTATAAAAACTCTTAAAATACATTTCGGTTTCATATAATAATAATAAAAAATATTAATAAAATAGCTGGAATAAATAGCAAGAACTACTAAGATGACAAGTGATTTTCCACTTTTGAGCGGCAACGTAAGTTATGAAGCTATGAGTTCATGTGTATGGCCAGCTTTGACTCTTACCAGTGATCGTAGCCTGAGTCTCAGTGGTGTCTTCACGTCCACGGGGGAACACTTCCTCACCGTGGGAGCCCGTGAAGAGTGGGCTGTATTTTACCCGATAGTTGCCAACATCAGCTCGACTGTTTGTCCATAGCAGCGTGATGCTGCTGTCCGTCTGTGACACGGCCTTCACATTCTTAGGGGCATCCAGCTCTGAAATAAAGCAAAAGTGTTCATGAACATGTGGTTTATTAACACACACATTGCTGGAGAGATTTCATATTATGCCGTGTCAGTTCACAATGCACTTTTTGTTTTCCGTTTTCTGTGACCCTTCGTGAAACTTTCACTTTTAGTTTTTGTTATCAGCCACAGCAGAAGTAACAAACTTTGTACCTGCAGTTTGATACTTCGATTCTTCTACATTGCAGCTGCATAGTCAGCTGTTTGTCTCTTCTCACACACACATGTACACACACACACACACACACACACACACACACACACATGCACGAGCACACAAATTATGCAGAGTGCAGCAGATAAAAAGGCTGTGTGTGTGTATGCGTGTGTGAGATCATATCAAAACTCACCATTTAAATAAACTGATCAGCTGATTGGGTTTATCTATCAAATTTATTGAACAGGAACAGATGTGAGGCAAGGATTGTTAAAATGATTTCTTACCACCAGGTCTTTTCTTTTTTCAAGTGGCGGTGTGTTTTATGAATCGCTTCCCCGACATGTAAATAAGGAAATGCATAATAAAGCCTCTTTGAAGATAAAGGATAAAAGACGCCGGTAACAGGCGTTTATGAATGAGGGCACAGTTTTGTAACATTTTTGCCCTTATCGACAAAATTAAGTCTTTATGAATCCGCTCAAGGTGTTCTATCCATTTGTAGACAGACGTACAAGTAGAAATTGTTTGGCTTTGGGACACAGAACTGTTCGGACATATGGTGTTCTTACATTTATCTCCTTTTTGGGTTTATCAGGAACTCAGAAGGAGAAATCTGTTGGAGAAATTTCATATTCTGTTCTGTCTGCTGGTAATACACTTTGTACTTTTCCATTTTGTTTGTGTTTTTTTCTTATCAACCACAAAAGAAGTATCAAACTTTGTAGCTTTGATTCTTCTACATTGCAGCTGCAAAGTCAGCTCTCTCTCTTTTCACACACAAACACCTTATCTCCACACACACACACACACACACACACACACACATTTTTCCTAACTTTTCTATCACAGTAAACATGTAGCCAGTCTTCCTGCGTCCCATCAGAATCTCTTGCTTTATGCTTCTCTTCAGATGAGCTTCTTCAATAAATAAGCCTCACCTGCTAAAGATGAAAACTGCCTCAGATTTATTATACGTATATTGTAAGAATTCTACAACATGATATGATTTTACAACTAATTCGTATTTTAGCTACTTGGCGACTGCAGCATTAAATGGAGGAATAGAATAGAAGAATGGGGAATATAAAAAATAGACATGTTATATAGGCATGGTTCACAAAAGGAACAGGAACATTTTCAGCAAAGAAAATAAAAATAAAAATAAAATCTTTACATTTCTGTGCGCCTGTAACAATAAATGAGGCTTGAAAGAACATTGTTGTTTACAGAGAACGATCAAAAAAAATTCAATTTTTCCTCAGTTTCAAAGATTTCTGGACATTTTTTCTGAACTTTGTTAGACTTCTAAATTTTTTAAAAACAGAAATTTTCTGGGAGGTTACTTATTTATTTAGATTTTTGGGGATTTTTTTCTTCCAGTGATTTAATATTAAAATTAAAAGAACTGAGTAAAAAAAAAATAACTATCAAGAATGATGTGTGCACAAAAGAGCTTGTTTTTTTTTTGATTAGCTGTGACTTCACAGGAATAAATAAGTGACATTTTAGCAGCGATCACATGATACGGCCCCTCCTATCAGATAAC
Source organism: Lucifuga dentata (assembly GCA_014773175.1). Taxonomy (NCBI): domain Eukaryota; kingdom Metazoa; phylum Chordata; class Actinopteri; order Ophidiiformes; family Bythitidae; genus Lucifuga; species Lucifuga dentata. The sequence goes on along the minus strand of VXCM01003056.1, from coordinate 70,993 downwards.
TATGGTGCCTGCTTACCTGTGGTGAAGGTGATGGTGACAGGATTGCTGCTGGTGTTTCCTCTCCTGCAGGTGAGGGAGACCTGGTACTCTGTGTCTGGCCTCAGGCTATCGATGCTGATCTGCTCATCTGTGGGGGAAATCTCCACGCTGGTTCTGTCGGAGGGTTCGGAGCTCGGCCCGTACGACATGGCGACTCCGTCCACTTGGGCCACTGGCTGAGACCAGATGACCAGTGCCGAAGAGTCTGTCACGCCCATCACCTTCACCTGCCGGGGGCCGTCAATCACTGGATTGGACATAGAGATGAGGAAAAGGATTGATGAGAGTTAGACGTAGGTTGTCGCTGAGGGACAAAGATCCATATGAAACTAGAGTTTACTCAGAGAGCTCTGATTTATCTCTTTTGCCAAAATAAATCCAGACTTTTACTATTATTTATCTTACATTTACCTTGAAAAGAGATAAGCAAAAAGGATTTGTTATGCAAATTCATTGTGGATATCGTCTTCTTCTCCCTAAGTTACAAATCTGTTTTATCCTGCTGAATCAGCATATTCTTAACTCCACATCTGCATACTTCTAGACTTATTTGTTAATCCAAGCACCAGATTTGGATCAGTATCTGTTGCTGGGCTAAACTGCAACTGCTAATCATCCATCATGTCTGAATTTTGTGATTGGTATCTTAGTTTTTGTGAAACAGGCAAAAACAAAATCTCTTATAATGTTAAAGTAAGTTTTCAAAACTTCCTGTATCTGCACCTGGATCTGGATCTTACTCAAAATCTATCAAATCTTCCTCGACCCATTCCATTTCTGTGCAAACATTCATAAAAAACTGTCTTTTTTTTTAAGTAATCTGTTGAAAAACAGAGGTAATGACTGCCCCCTTCCCCTTAACAGATATCAAATTATAGGTCAGAAGAGCCAACTCATTCTATAAAATTGAAGAAATATAGCAAGAGACATTGGAGGAGCCTCTTTCTGTCTATTTCCTGGTTTTAGTGGTCCAACACTTGATGGTCTACTACCCTTCAATTAAGAGTTATCATTTTTCCTTCAATTCAAATTAAATGAAATATCTGAATGATCATTGCTTATAAAAGAAAAGCATGTTGCTCCTCCACATTTTTGACATGTAATCTGTCTATGAGGCATCAAAACTGTAGCGTGCCCATGTATGTCTCTCTGCAAATCTGCTCTCTAATATATCAAAGATCCAGTCAGGCTTATGGGATTAACTAACCACTGAACTGTCCTTTTAAGATTTGCTGACACACATTTCTATTGGGTAAACCCCTAAATTTACCAAATGTCTATAACATTACCCTGTTTTACAGAGGGAAAGTGTTAGCCAAGATTCAACAACTGGCAAGACAAGTCTGAGAGGGAAAAAAAAGTCAAGACCGACCAGACCCAAGTACTGTTTTTGCACTTTGTACATAGAACTGTTGTAAGAGTCAACTCTAGGCAAAGCAAAGTTTGGATCAGATAAAGAGGGCTTCATGAGCCATACGGGATTCCCTTTCCTCTGACGTTAAAAAGCTCCTATGTTTACCCGTGGAGGAGAAACCCTCGCTGATCTGGAGTGTTAAAAGGACCTCTGGGGGGTAAAAGGGCGAGAAAGCTTCATTACATAACCTCACTTCTATCATTCATTTCTGGAAACTGTCGAGGTTCAGCCTATACAAATAAATGACATCAGAAACGGAAATAGGGAGTCATCGAGGACCTGCAGACGAAATGGCTTTTCCATGCACAAAGTGGATCGTTTAGCCTGCTGTGCCATATCTATTACATAAACAACTGGAAGCATTTCAACATGTATGGAGCAACGCAGCAATAAAAGAGTCTGCAAACCTGAGAGAAAGAGCGAATGAAAATGAAAATAAAGTGCTACCACATGACATTTTTTACTATAACTTCATGGATATATTTTTTTAGATACCTATATTCGTCATTATTCATCTCTGATCCAATCATTAAGCAATGTATGTTCTTAGAAAATGGGGTAATTCATTAAAAAGAAAAAGAAAAATCACAATAACTACACAGCATCACACGAAATAAGTGCTGTGATAATTTATGGTCATTCATAAAGCTTCCTTTGAATTAATCAGTGCATCATGTTGTTGTAAGGTGTCACAGGTAAAAAACAATAAAGATTGATGTGTTAACGAGCAGATTTACATTCAAGAGCCACACTTTCTACTGCTTCATCTAGCATCAAAGCAAAATTGAAATGTTAAATCAACAAAGGAAACCTAAATTCTCTGCTTTATGGCTCCACATTTTAAGAGATTGACACTAATATAAGAGAGGTGGGTATGGCGTGTGTGTGTGTGATAGAGAGAGAGAGAGAGAGAGAGAGAGAGAAAGAGAGAGAGAGAGAGAGAGCACAGCAGATGAAGCTTGAGGAAGAGGGGCAGTGTTACAATAATGTGTAAGAGATCAGAAAATTGAATACATTAGGCTCAAACATGCAAAGTGGGTGGTATGGTCCTTTAAGAGCAGACTCAAACACGTCTTAATTTCTCCGTGATGGTGTGTTTTATGAATTGCTTCCCCGACATATAACTAAGGAAGTTGCGTACTAATGCCTCTCTGAAAGTAAACGCTAAAAGACGCTAAAAACACTAACTAAATCTGGCACTGTGTTTCATGAATCCCCCCTAATGTGTTTTTACAGCCTGAAACTCACTGGTTGTGACTTTTTTGGATATCTGTGGTCCTCTGGTGTTGTTCTTGATGATATTCACGGAGACTTCATACACCTGTCCTGGTCCAAGCCCTGATTGGTTAAACTGGTTTTGAGAGGATGGAAGGATGCTCATGACTTTTCCATTTTCTTCTTTCTGTAAGGAAACAGAATAACTTAGAGTTAATACTGGCACACAAGAAACCAGATTACTGAGAACTAAATCAGGCATTGATGTTTATTGTATTTGAGAAATGTCTTGAGCAGTGTGATGTTTTTGGTGAGTGAGAGGAGGTCTCTGTAATGGGAAAGCACACAGTTTTTCCTTTTATTCATCTATGGAAACTGTCAAAATGAAAGGAAATCACCAAATGAATTTAAAACAAATCAGTTTGTATTAAATTAAATTCACACATGCAATTATAATAGCAATACAATAATTCACAGCTACCAGTCATGATCTTTCCTCCCATCCTGCTGTGTTGTTTTCATGGTCCTTCTAATATATCAAATTACATAATATACTTTCAAATAATCATTGGCACAGATTCCAAACAATAGAATCCACCACAGCCCTCATGTTAACTTTCCATTTGACAAAGCAATTTTAGCAGCTTGCAGCAAAATAAATCCATATTTTTGCTAAAGATTCCTTTCAGCAGGAATCTTGATTGGTTTCTAAAACCTTTAAAAGAAACATTCTTGTGGAAAAAGAGGTACACTGTGTATTGACCGTGTTGCGGAAATAGATCTCCCATCCATCAAAGGTGACGTCCAGCTGGTCCCACATCACCTCCACCGACGTCTCCCTTACTGATTTGAACCGTAAACCCTCCGGCTGCGGGAGATCTGCAGGGATGGAAACCACAGACCATGAAAACTACTTTGACTTTTAATAAGAAAGACACTGCAAAGTATCTGATAATGCTGTATCTGCAGTAAAGCAGCTTAGGGATGATTGTGACGTACGTGTGGCGACCCTTGCACTGACAGGGATGCTCCTCTTGTCGCTCAGAACAGCATACACATTGATCAGGTACTCGATGCCAGGTTCTAACTCTTTGACGGTGGCAGAAGTTTCGCGTCCTGACACGGTGAACTCCTGCTGCAGACCACCAGGACTGGTGGGCCCATAGACCACGAGGTATGCTGTTACAACCATCTCATTCTGCCAGGACAGGCTCACACTTTTCGTGGTGACCTCGTTCACGGTCAGGTTCGTCGGAGGAGACACTGGAAAATGAAAGCCAAAAAAAAAAACTTCGCTGAGGGTTTCTCACGGCCTCAATCGCTGAGTGTCCACAATGCTAAGCTAATTCAAACTGCAGATTCACATCTGGACCTGCCAAAAAAGGTGAAGACAAAGTGCAGCACATGAATTTGGGGTGTCTGTCAAACCCAAACCTCTTTATATGCACTGAAACGGCTTCTCTCAATGCTGAGTGAATTTTAGAAGAGAAAGAAATTACATCATCTGGACATTCTGGAAACTTTCAGACTTAAGAACTGCCTTTATTTATTTACAGGCAGTCCCCGACTTACGAACGTCCAACTTACGAACAGTACGTACTTATGAACTGACCGCCATAAAGCCTATTAAATTAAAAATTCGATTTACATACAATGATTCGTACTTTACAACGCACGTCAAAACAAAGAAGAATGTCTCTTCCGATGTGCAAGATATCAAGGAGCGAGAGTAAGTGTTAACCTACATGTTTTTTTGTTTTGTTTTTTTACACCCCCCCCCACACACACACGCNTCTCTCTCTCTCTCTCTCTCTCTCTCTCTCTCTCTCTCTCTCTCTCTCTCTGTGTGTGTTTAGGATGTTTCACGATATCTGAAAGTGTTTCTTTAATGTTTCTTATGATAGAAAGGTAAAATATGTACGCTAGGTACACACTAAGTAAAATATATATATATATATATATATATATATTTATGCTAGATCCGCACCGAAGTAAAATATATACGCTAGATATGCACCTAAGTAAAATATATACGCTAGATACACACCTAACGTAACTGTTCCGACTTATGAACAAATCTGACTTACGAACAGCCATGGGAACGAAACTCGTTCGTAACCAGGGACTGCCTATTTTAGAGGTTTTTACCTTCTGAGCAGTCTTTCCCGATATAACCGCCATCGCAGATGCACTGGTTGTTCACACAGCGGCCGTTGTTCTGGCAGTTGTTGGGGCAGCTCATCTCTTCACACCTCGCTCCCTTATAGCCTTCATCACAAACACACCTGCCGTCGACACAGCGCCCTCTATTGTTGCAGTTATCCAAACAGATGAGCAAAGAGCAGTCAGCTCCCGCAAAGCCTTTCTCGCAGAAACACATGCCGTCCTTACAGTGGCCCCGGCTCAGGCAGTCATTGGGACAAGCTTTCCGGCTGCAGTCCTCCCCGGTGAAGCCTTCATGGCACACACACTGCCCACCGACACACTGACCGTTGTTTCTGCAGTTGTTAGGGCAGCTGAGCTCGCTGCAGTCCTCAGTAGTGAATCCAATGTGGCACGCGCATCGGCCGTGAATGCAATCCCCACGGCCGTGACAGTCTGACGGGCAGGCCTTGATGCTGCAGTCCTCGCCAGTAAAGCCTTCCTCACACACACACTGCCCAGCAACGCAGCTCCCCCTGTTGAGACAGTCACCGGGACAGGACAACTCAGAGCAGTCGTCTCCTCGGAAGCCGACGCCACAGGCGCACTGTCCATTTATGCACTGGCCTCTGTTGTTGCAGTTGTTCGGACATGCTACCTGGCTGCAATCTTCACCTTGGTAGCCTGTGTTACACGTGCAAATCCCCCTGAAGCACAAGCCTCTGCCGCTGCAGTCATTGAGGCAGGTGATCTTAGAGCAGTCATCTCCGTTGTGGCCAGCACTGCAAATGCACTGGCCGTTAACACACACACCTTTACCCTGACAGTTGTTAGGACAGGTGTGCTCTTCACAGTCCTTCCCAGTGTAACCCTCTTCACAGTGGCAGGTGCCGTTCACGCAGCGACCCCGATTGTGGCAATCAGTGAGACACATGTGTTCCGAACAGTCAACGGCAGTCCAAAGTTCCTCACACACACAGTTGCCATCTACACAGCGGCCGTGGCCTTGGCAGTTGTTGGGACACTTGATTTGAGAACAGTCTTCACCAAAGAAAGCGTCAGAGCAGATGCAGAGGCCGCCGACGCAGCGGCCGTGCTGTCCACAGTCCACAGGGCAAACTTCCACTGTGCAGTCCTCTCCAGAAAAACCTTTCAAGCACTTGCACTTTCCATCCACGCAGCGGCCATGGTTGTTGCAGTCACCGGGACACGCAGGCTCGGTACAGTTGAGTCCCTTCCAGCCGGGCTCGCNTTGTTGCAGTCACCGGGACACGCAGGCTCGGTACAGTTGAGTCCCTTCCAGCCGGGCTCGCACACGCATCGGCATGTGTCAGCGCTGTACTTCCCGTGACCACTGCAGTAAGGCTTAGTTCCCACGTCACCTAAGACAAAGTAAAGAAATACACGACCAGTTCCACTTCAACATTCTGTAGAATGACATAACTTCTGTGGATTATTATTAATGTGTTTTGTAACGCTTCTCAGTGGTTCTGTTTTTGAGCTTGGCACCACTTCTTTGTTTGCATCCTTTTATTTACCCATATATACTTGAGTATAAACCGAGTTTTTATTACCAAATTTCACAAAGCAAATCGGGGGTCGGCTTATACTCGAGAAATTCAAATTTGATCCCAGAGAAGGAAATTTCCAGGGGTAGAAATACTACCCATTACCACTACCCATGGAAAATAGTTTAAATCATATGTTAGAATGAGATATTTCCTGACTAAATATCTTTTAGTCAGCATATTTTGCGGCGGCCAGTAAGGGCCATTGTGATTGGTCAGTTACTTGAATCAGCTGCTGAAATAAATATGTTTACCGGTACATGGATTATTTTCAGAAAATCACAGGAATACTATGACAATACCCAGAAAAACAGGAAATTTGCTAAACAAATAAATTGATGGGTCACCATCAGGGTCGGCTTATACTCCAGTATATATAGTAAGTTAGTAGGAAATCTTAAACTTCTTTACACAATATGGTATGGTTGTTGTGGGAGGTTAGGCCATGAGCCAAAAGTGCGAACCAGTTGTACAGACAGTATCACCATGCAGCTATTTATAAAACAAATTTCGTCTCATAATTTCTGTACCATGATGTGTAGACCTTTTTTTTGCTCAATACTTTAGCTTAGCCTGAAATGGTAAAGGCATGTTTCCATATGAACAGATGGTTTTCCATATTATTTTCCTTTGTTAGCAGTCAGATTCTTGTAGCTGTGGCCTATTTCACACAAAATGATGTAACACATTGTGAAACTGAAACTAAATTTACCTAACTCCTCAACTCCAAGCATTCCCAACTATCATTTGCCACAGCTTTGCTCTGGGGGCGGGGTTACACATGGGGGCAGAGCAACACATAGAACACCACCCACAACATCCTCACTGACTGCACATCTAAACCAAGGTGGGGGTACGTTTTTGGATTAGAATTATGGTTAGGGCGGAGTAACACATGTTACTCCGCCCCCATGTGTAACCCCACCCTCAGCTCTACAACACAGCAAAGACTCTCAGAGATCCTGCAAAATTTGAAGGCACCACAGCAACTTCATAAATTTAAATGCAACAGTTTTCATGTATGAGTCGCTTGAAATTTTCGCATTTCATTGTTCAAAGCCTCAATATTTCTAGACAAGATTTAGTTATTTTCCAAAAAGCATGACTGCCATCAACCTATCAGCGTGGCTGTCTGTCTCTTTCTGTTTTTGATGCAGATCAGGATCCAGGAGCCATGAAAAATTCACCCATTTCATGATTTCTCTGGTTTCTAATTCAGATACGGTCCGAAGAACCAAACTGTTTAATTTTACTGGTATTAGAACAGTAAATGTCATGTCTTCCTGAGCTATAATAAAGCTCCATTCAAACGTAATTGATGAGCTGTTGGACTCTGCACTGAGGATTACACCCCCACAGTGCATGCAGAGCTCCGAAAACAGATGAATGGAACAGATGTCTTATACTGAAGGAGAATTACGGCGAGGGCAGAGGAGGATTATTTAACTTTTGTGGCTTTATTCTACATAGATATAATCAGACCAAAGTTTAATGGTTTTAGCTTAGAAGACAGTACACGTACCTGTTACCTGTGCAGAGCAGCAGCCACTGCCCTTGCTGCACTGATCTCTCAACGCTGAAACTTCTCCTTCAAGCACCTCCATCCTGCTGATCAGGTCTTTCAGGCCCGGTAGGTCCGTATTACATCCACAGGCCGGCCGGNACCTCCATCCTGCTGATCAGGTCTTTCAGGCCCGGTAGGTCCGTATTACATCCACAGGCCGGCCGGTGGAGGCTGATGCGGTGGTTGAGGACGATCTGGTTCTCCTTGTCAAAGGTGTGCTCAGTGGTTTGATGACTCGAGGAGACAGTGGCATCTTTAGGATCGAGCTCTGTGTCGTCTGTGGAGTCCGTCTCCGTGGAGCACAGGGTACCGGCAGGAACATTGATGTTATAAACATGGTTGAAAACCACAGGAACCCCGCTGTTTTGGTCGGAGGATGCCGGAGTCACCGGAGTCTTACGATGCCGTAGTATTTTCTTCACTAGCCCAGCGCTGGAATGGCTGAGGAGGGCAGTCAAGAGAAGGCAGCCGAGAAGGCCTCTTGCACCCATTGCACCCTTGCACCCTTGCTGGATGTGGAATGTGGATTTGGTAAAATAATTACAAGCGTGAAGTTCTGTTGGAAGGCCAATCCTGGGTAATGGTGAAAGTTCCTGAACAAACAGAATCAAAACAGAAGAACAATTTCTTTGAATTGTCTCATTTTCATTTCAAGAAGGCTGTAAAAGTGTTATGTTCTCAATCATGCTACCCCTATGGCTTACCATTTGAAATTCTTTTATTTTTAGTTTTTCAATTTCTTATTTTCCACTTCTAATTGTCTGATAATTAAATTATTTTCATGTACCTTATGGAGAGCTGCCCTGTTCAAGCCCCTTGAGGGTTTTTTTGTAGCTCTCCTTCACATTTTATTTTTACTTTTTTTCATTTCTGACATTTTGTATTTTCTTTATATGTGTAAATTAATAATTAAAAAAAAACATACACAGAATCACACAAATGCAATAAAACCAACAAACTGAGCCGATCCTGAAAAAACGGATTAAGTATTATCCACAGTTGGGTTGCAGGTTCTGTCACAGCATTTAGAATTTTCAGCTGTTTTGAATGTTATGGCACATACCATGACCCTACTCTTTCTATACATATATAATGCAGTAAAATAAAAAAAATAAAAAATCATAATTCATCCCATATACTCCTTCTAGCCCACTAATCTCTCTGATGACTTCATCAGCTGGACAGGAGCAACACTGTAATTTGTGGGAGACAAAGTAGAACAAATGACAACGTTCTTCCGCAGCGTGGGAAAGCTGCCTCAGATTACTGCAGCATTTGGTTTCCAGAGGATCTGAGTCTGTGTAGGAAATGTGAAAATCAACAAGAAGAGACCAAAAGTAACAGCAGAGGATACATGGCATAAATTATCTGTGCACCGGCTATATCCTGATATATCAACCATACTGTCACTTAACCAGAATTATCTAAAAAATCCATCATAATCCATGTACGCTCATGTGTAAAATACAATACACAGTGTGCATACAACACAGTGGTATCTGAAAAAACACAGATAATAAGAATAATAATGCATATAATGCTTTAAACCCACCTTAAAAACACGAGCAAATCAAATCATGGGTAATGTCAATCATCTTCAAATGCAAATAAGTGCAGATAGTTCAAGGAGAGAGCAATGACACTGTGATATCGTCAATCTTCACTTACTGGAACAGAACACATCAAGCAGGCCTGCTGGTTTAGAGATCCTCCCTGTTGTCCGTGATGTAAAGTAACAACGACCAGCTTTAATCCACAATTCAACAAAACTCATGGGGTTAAAGGACCATATCGGCCATTTTGCATGTTTGAGCCTAATATATTCAATTTTTATACATGTAACATTACTGACAATCATTTCCCAAAGCATACTACTGGAACGGTGAATTAAAAATGTTTATCCTACCTTCCAGACTGCCATTGATTTCAGTTCATTCTGCTATTAAAATCAACTTGTTGATACTTGAAATGTTCTTGGGATAGGTAATCCATCATCACCAACAAGACGTGTATTCAGGTTTTTTTTAGAAGTTACATAATTTTAGCTTTTAAGTGCAATAAAAAGTGTGGAGTGAATGTATGCCTCCACCGGGGAATATAGCCCCAAAAGAAGACCTGCGTTTATGGAAAAATTTAAAGGACCGTGACTTCATAAGGCTGTGTAACTATTAGCAGGAGAAACATGGATTTTTAAGGTGGGTATATCACTTGAATATTTGATTTTGAAAGATTAAGAGATTTTGTAAAATATCAGGAAAGCTGACATACAGTTTTAACCTTTGGGAAATAATTGTCAGTAACCTTTTGTGTATGAAAATTGAATATATTTGGCTCAAACATGCAAAATGGATGGTATGGTCCTTTAAACTTTAAATGGAAACAAACTTGTTTCCATTTAAATGCACAAAGAGGAGTGATGACGTGTCCTTTGTGATACTTTTGGTCTCAGAAATTTCCACAACAGTGCTTTCCCTCTTAAAGGACCATACTGGTGATTTTGCATTTTTAAGCCCAATAAAAATAACCCACATTCATGTTGCGCTACTGACAACCATTTTCCAAAACATGAAACCACATTTTAGTTTTCCTGTTGTTTTGCCAAATCTCCTAATCTTTCAAAATCAAATGTTCAGGTGACACGCCCACCTTAAATTTCAATGTTTTGTCAGAGAACAGTGAACACTTATGCATAATAGAGGGCAAGGTCATTTTAATTTCTTGATAAAAGCAGTTTTCTTTTTCTTTCATGCATTTTGTTCTGTGAAGCTCTGTGGGTTAAATGAAGTAAATTTGACAAAAAATAAGGACAGCGTTTGGTTTGCTGTGATGGATTACTTATCTCAAGCATGTTTCAAGTCTCTACAAGTTGAATGGAATGAACTGAAACCAATGGCAGTCTGGAAGGTAGGAATAACAATTCTATAATGTACTGCTCCGCTAGTATGTTTTGGGAAATGGTTGTAATAATGTAGCATGCTTGTGGATTGGAGTTATTGAGCTCAAACATGCAAATATCACTGGTATGGTCCTTTAAAGTCCTGATGCAAACATGAATAAATGAATCTTTTTATGCTCTGTATCATCTGCAGAGGAAGCTGAAACTCTCCACAATGAGCTGAAGCAGTTTTTAACGCCTTTAATAATGATAATAATACATTTTATTTGTAGAGCGCTTTTCTAGACAGTCACAGACACTTTACAGAGAAATAAGACATTAAAAAGAAAATATCACAGTAGATTTTTCCAGGCGAGTGAACTGGGATTTTAGTTCTCATTCCTGATAACGTCAGTTTTTGTTCAATATCCCAGAGCCTCAGAGTTCAAAAAATGCTTTTTTTTTTTGTATTTTGGAACACAGAGAATTAACTGACTGATTAGACTTTACCTCTCTCTCTCTCTCTCTGCAGTTCAGCCACTGATGAGGACGTCTCACTACCTGCGTTAAACGATTCTTCCTCAGACAAGCTGCAGATGTTCACCAGGCATCTGTAATCTTTCCTAAGCATGCTGCGCCCTCAGGGTCACATGCGCAAATTATACCTCCATAAAGGTGATGCATCTGGGCCAAAGATGGAGGATTTTGTCCAGACTCTTTGATTGGTGGCTGCTGACAGTTTCTGCACATGCTAGCCAGTAGAAAAATGATCTGCAAGTAGGGAACTGCATGCAGAGACGGCTATGAAAAAAAATGTGGCGCACCTGGATTCAAGCACTCGTGAAGAGTTATGGCAGCAGCAGCAGAGCAGATTCACGACCACCAGGTGATGAAAAGTAGATTTTCAACAAAGTGTATTTATATGACCTAACCATGATATCATTCTCAATCCCAAATCCAAACTCCCCTGACCCACTGACCCCAAATACAAGATTAAAACCAAGACTCTAGGTATCTTGCAGACTGCCTTACACACAAAATTATCAGAAAATTGTAGACGTTTATTGATAAATTATAGCCGTTTGATATAAATTTAGTATCAACTTGGGACCAGCCAAACAAAACATGAGCAAACTTCCACTTTGGTTTGCGAGTTGTGGTTACGGAGAGCGTCGTTGAGGGTTTGCAGCCCATGCTGTGACAAGTTGTGGGTTCTTAGCCGTCCGTCATCATACACACCACAAACTGAAATGACATTTAACGCAAATCTGAATGCTGAATGCTTTCCTCCATGTTCTGTGAGGAGTTCATAAAACACAGCATCATATTTAACATGTCGATAAGGGCAAAAATAAAGCCATGTTCCCTCTTCATAAACTCCTGTTAGCACCATCTTTTAGCATTTGCCTTGAAAGAGCAGTTACTACATATTTCTTTATTTACATGTCGTGGAAGTGATTCATAAAACACACTGCCATGTAAAAAAAAACAAAAAAAAACCTTTTTCAGTCTGCAGGGAAATTTCAGCGTTATGAAATCTGGGCGATCTTTTAAACTGTATTTACCTCACATGTGTTAGTGATCAATAAATCAGACACTTGCACTTAGTTGATCAGTCAATCCTCATTTCCAGCTGGTGTGTGCCTCCCACACCACACGCACACACCATCCTCCACTCCTGTGTGCCAGACTCCCAGTGTGTGGATCTCTTAAATCTCTTATATTAGTGTCAATCTGTTAAAATATGGAGCGCTAAAGCAGAGAATTTAGGTTTCCTTTTGCAGATTTAATGTATATTTGCTTTAACACCAGATTGCTTTGACACAGGTAAATCATGGCTTTTACATATGAAGCTGCTCATTAATACGCCAATCTTCATTGGCTTTTACCTGACTCACCTTATAACATGCCTGATTACTGATTAACGTAAAAGAAGCTTTATGAATGAGCTATTTTTCTTATTATTTCCATATTTTCACTCTGTCATGGGTGTTCCCAACATGAAATTAGCATGATGGTACATATAAACATATTTAAGTGTTATTTTAAGTGTGATCTTAAGCTGATTTTTAAAATATTGAGGCTCAATATAATTCAAACTCAGTTTTTTGCCCTTAAATTGATGATATTAGGTATGACACTGAGCCCCTCTCAACAACCCCTCTTTGCTTTATTGTTCTGACCTCTGACCTGACCTCTGACCTGACCTTCTTTCTCCTTGTGCCCTTATTGGCATTTTTATAGCTTTTCACTTAATCTTTTAAAGCGCAGATATAAACCTGAGATAGAATTTCACGACTTCTCACATCTGATGAACGGTAGGATGAAGGCAGGTCACAGCTGCTGTTGCAACTCTGAAAATAGGTCTCGCAATATGTTTCTGATTTCTTCTGAAAAATCTTTTAGAGACCCAAGACTGATTTTTAGAGTCTTGACAATAGCAAATCCCTTAAAAACCAAGCATGATTGTGCCTGCATGTGCTTTGGCACAGAAAACACTTCTGTCTGTTAACCTTTAACTGTAAGAATTTCACAGTAATGATGACTGTATTTCAGCCACTAAGCAATCCACAAGCGATATTAATGTCATGATGTTGTAATCACTTATCTATATTCACAGACATTAACCAGACAAATTATAGGAGCAGGAATAATAACCATCTTAGTACCTAAAACACTAAGCATGCATCATTTAAAGCAGGCCTGGGGTTGACCAAGGACGTCTAATTCCACTTTGGGACATTGAGAGACAACTTAGAGAGAAACTTGAAATAAATATAATGTGTTCACTAAGCTATAATCCAGAATTTCTGTAGCGTTAGGACTCTTCCCCATGCTGGCAGTGAGAAGGGAACTTTCCCGCATGGAAAAGAGAAACTGGGAATGTTGGCCTTGGGCTGGAGACATCTGTTTTACCGAAGTCCAAGAAAAAAGGTACTTGTCATGTGTCCAGACGAGGGCAGCCACCTCCCAGCTGAGCCAGCCTTTAGGTTCTGCCTCTCATGCATCTCTTCAAACGTCTTATAAGCTAAACTGAAAGTGCTGCTTCGTGCATCATATAAAGGCAATTTTGCTGCTACCTACAGTGTAAAATCAGCCACCCAGCGTGATGAAATAGTGGGTCAGTGTGATTTATTCACTTTACGCACCAATTCAACCCATTTTCATCTGTGAGATCAATTCAAGTACAGCACGGCGCTGGGCGTCGTTATTTTGGAAAACATTTGAAGCTGAGATTCACATGTCAGCAACATTGATCCAATGCATCTGCTTGTTTGTTCACATCTGATATTTGAGCATTTTTATTTTCCATTTATGGCAACATGTCATCTGATTCTCAAAACATCTGCAGTCGCTGGAAAGCATCTAAAAAAACGTGACTAGTTAACTGAAATTGTTAAGTTTCTGCTGAAAAGGAAAATTTCCTAGCAGTTACGCAATTATACAGACAGATTTCAAAAAATAAGAATCTACTGTGATATTTTCACTGCTTTTTTAAAAATCTTTTAAATATATATTTATTAATCGTCAATTGATGGACCGTAGTCACATCTCATACATCTCATCCTGTAAAATTAAATTAGGAGGGTAACCAGAATTTCCCTTAGACTCTTTATAAAGGAATTAATTTTCAGATCATTGTAAAAATTCTTCTCGTTGAAGGAAAGGTAGACCTCTGAAAAGGTCTGTTTCTTTAAATTGTAAGGTGCCTTATTTAACAGAAAAAAAATAGACAATTCAAGATAAATATCAAATTAAGATTCTTTGATGTCAAAAGATTTCCTTACCTGAGTCCTGTTATGCTGTTATCCTGTTCGTGTTGTAGAATTTCTTAAAGTAGAAGAAGTCTGAGGCGGTTTTCGTCTTAACAGGTCAGTCTTGTTTACCGCAGAAGCTCATCTGAAGAGAATCAATCATAGAGCGTGTGATACGTAAGAGATTCTGACTAGACGACACAAAGGAAGCCTGGCTACATTTATAATGATAAGGAAAAATACGTGGCTTAGCTACATCTGAGTGCAAAGAGATAAAAGTTTGTGCGTAAAAGGCACAGAGACAAACAAATGACTGTTTGCAGCTGCAATGCAGAAGAATTATAGAAGGTCAAACTCTGGTACAAAACTTGATACTTCTGCTGTGGGTGATAACAAAACAACAAGTGGAAGTTTGACGTGGGAACGCACAAAATGAAACCTATGAAGTGTGCTATGAGCAGACAAGGGAGAATATGAAATTTTTTCCAACAGATGTGAAAAAGAGTAAGCACGTTATTTACAACGAACACTTCAGACGCACCAGAATCAATTATTAAGTGGCTTTATATATAACTTAAAGGACCATATCGGTCATTTTGCATGTTTGAGCCTAATATATTCAATTTTCATACATGTTACGTTACTGACAATCATTTCCCAAAGCATAAAACCATATTTTGCAAAAATCTCTTAATCTTTCAAAATCAAATATTCAAGCGATACACCCACCTTAAAAATCCATGCTTCGCCTGCTAATAGTGATGCAAAATTATGAAGTCGCGGTCACTGTTGCACCGGTCGTACCAGTGATCCTACAATATAATATAAACAATCTGTACACACGTTATGTTACTGACAACCATTTCCCAAAATATACAACTTTAGAGGTAAATTTCAGATTGTTTTCCTACCTTCCAGACTGCCTTTGGTTTCAGTTCATTCCAGTATGCTATAAAAATCAACTTGTANTTCCTACCTTCCAGACTGCCTTTGGTTTCAGTTCATTCCAGTATGCTATAAAAATCAACTTGTAGAGGCTCGAATCACGCTTGAGATACAGCAGTCAACATGTCTATTATGTTTTTTTTTTGTCAAAATAACTTTAACAGCCAACACTGAGCTGCACGGAAGATGACGTATTTCTCCATTAGGACATATAGTCCTGGAAGAAGATGGCTTTCACTGAAAAATTAAAACGACCGAGCCTTCTACCATTCTACAAGCATAAGCGTTAAAAGGCGAAACGTTGAATTTTAAGGTGGATGTATCACCTGAACATTTGATTTAGAAAGATTAGGGGATTTGAAAAAATAACAGGAAAACTAAAATNTGTATCACCTGAACATTTGATTTAGAAAGATTAGGGGATTTGAAAAAATAACAGGAAAACTAAAATAAGGTTTCATGTTTTGGAAAATGATTGTCAGAAACTTAACATGTATGCGTTGTATATATTCGTGGTTGATTGATGGTTATATATATTGGGCTCAAACATGCAAGATCGCCGGTATGGTCCTTTAAGTTGCTCTTTAAGACCCCTCCCAAAAAGCCAGCTCTGTTCTGATTGGCTGGCTGCATCAGGACTGAACTGGCAATGACCACAGACTCAAACACATCGCTGGCTTGCTGGCCTGGTGGGTGTGTCTAGCCAGGTGTGTAAATAGGTAAATTTAAATGTGTCAGATGATGTCAGCATGTTACAGAAGCAACAGGACCAATCAAAAGCAAAGCTTTCAGGTCAGTTTGTGCTCCACCCCTGTCAAACTACCTGTGCCCCAGCCTTCTCATAACCCTGTGCTCCACCCCCCTCATAACTATGACACCTGTGCTCCACCCCTCTCATAACCAACATACCTGTCCTCCATCCCTCTCATAACCAACATACCTGTGCTCCACCCCTCTCATAACCAACATACCTGCCCTCCACCCCCCTCATAACCAACATACCTGTACTCCACACCTCTCATAACTAACACACCTGGTTTCAGACACTCAGGCAGGTTTACAGTAATCAAAGGTTGCAGACTGACATATATCTGACATACATCAGATCTTGCACAATTATATAATGTAATTTCTGTTTTTAAATGCTTATCTTTAGGAAGAGAAGCATTATCAAACAAATTACACCTTCACAAAGTCTCTGTCGTTAGTTTCAGGCAATGACTTACAACCCAGTATATCAACTGGCAGGAAAAATTCTGTCACCCTGATATAAATCTTAAAAGGTATTTTACGTAAAAATGGAGAGGTGGATCATGCTGAGTTAAGCCATGACTGTGTGTGGAGGTCAAACGGAGGGAAACCGTGCAGGTGGAGCTCTCAGGAAGCTCTGCTCAGTACAGCAGCTGTTTCCTTTGACAGAGTTTAGTTTCATGACACCTCAGCTACATGCACCAGCATCTGCACAAAGCACCGAGCCTGTAAAACACCTCCAACTGTGGATAAAACTGTGGATGTGTAGACTCAGGTCTGCTTGAGTTCGAGTTCTACATTTCAGGAATTAAATGATTTCAATCTTGTTCAGCTGAAATATGAATTTTTGATGACTTCTGAGTGGAAATGGTGATTCAAGCTGCCACAGCCAGAGTTTGATTTCAAATAAGGAGCATTAACGGATTTAGGGGTGGAAAAAAAGAGAAGGAGTATTTTTCTCTTCATCCACATTGGTAATTGCTGTGTCATCAATGAATATCTATCATGGAAATATTTGCATCTCCCAGTTGCATCATCAGACTGGATGGACCCTTTTCATAAACCTTTTATTTTTATTGTTCCACTACTGCTCTACAACTGGACAGATTTGGCTCGCAGAACTTTGGCTGCTGGTCGTCGCATTCAGCCGATCAAAGCAGTGGATAATTCTTCCACATGTTCAGTCCCTCAGCGGTCAAACATCACATCAGATCCCTGACTGAGCAGGAAGCTGCATTGTACTTCCAATAAAACAACTAATGTCCTGGATTTAACACTGAAAAACCTAAAATTTAAATGCCAACATGCAGTACTAAGAAGATGCATAAATTCATAAATGCCTCCTGCTTCTCACACAAATGATTTCTTCTCACCTGTAACTGTGGAATCCTTTTCCTCACAAGATCCTGCAGGTAAGATGTGTTGCTCCTCTGCGTTTTCCTAAAGAAATGATGTTTCCCTCCTCCAGCTCTCCTCCTCCCTCTGTCAGCTCCGACCTCACAGCTCAGGCTGGAGTTCTGCTGCTTTACCGTCCACACAAACTCTGACTGAGAGAGAGAGAGAGAGAGAGAGAGAAGATAGAGAGAGAGTGAGAGAGAATCTTTTAAAGTGTGAGGAGACCCTGGTTGTCAGACTCCAACCTTTAAATAGCCGTCATTCTCCCCCCCTCTTCTTTTTCTTCTTCCCTCCCTCTATAACGGATGCGAACTGAGCTGAGCTGCTGCCTTTAAATGAGATGCCAGTGTCAGCGGAGTCATGACAGAGCAAGCGGCGCTTGTGGTTGTGCAGGAAAATTAGAAGGAGCGACGGGAATGAAAGGGAGGAAAGTGAAGTCAGAATTGCAGAGAGCAGACTGACTTTAACCTGTAGAGGATTCTGTCCTGACTGAGGCTGTCACAGATGTTTTATGTTTTAATATTCTAATACATTCGGGCCAGAAGGGATAATCCCTCAGCTCCCTCAGCAGCTGAAGCATGTTTGAATGTCCAAACACCAAATGAATGAATCTGTTATAGGCTAATCTAATTATCCAACAAGCTGCGGATTACTAAATGAGACACACAGGGAGCAGAAAGTGGAGAGCTAATAGGTGACATTATGAGGCTCATTTCCAATTCCTGAAGGAAATGTTTCCATGCTCACACACACTTATTTCTTGTCCAGACACAGTTTACTGTTTCATACATTTAACAGATGTGACAAGCAGGAAACAGACACATTTTTAACTGTCGGGTTCAGCCGTGTTGGAGTAAAATCAAAGGTTGCAGTTGAATATGAGTTGATTTGTGATATGAATTGTAGTCGATATGTTTGAATGTAAGTCAGAATTTTACCATCATTATGATGAAACCATAAAAAGCCAACAAGAATTTTGCTTTATGTTTATCGTCAGACCGAATATTTAAAAAAAAATAACTGTAAACACGGATGATATTTGTACAAAGCTACTCTTGTTGTCTGTGCTAATAAGCCATATACTGTCAAAATTGTTTTTTCACCATAATAATCAACTTCTAGAGACTTGAAACATATTGACATTATTGAGATAATCCATCACAGCGAACAAAAAATCTGTTAATTTTTTTCTCAATTTACTTACTTTACGATTACAATTTACTTACTTGCTTACTTACTGAATTTAACTGATCCAACATGGAGCTACATGGAAGAAACTGTATGCCTCCGCCAGGAAATATAGTTCCAGGAGAATACGGCTTTTGTCAAGAAATTAAAACAATCCTCCCTTCACAATCGTGCATAAATGTTGGTGAAACATTGGATTTTAAGGTGGGTTTATCATCTGAACATTTGATCTTGAAAGATTAGGAGATTTGAAATAAAATAACAGGAAAACTAACACATGGTTTTATTTTAGAAAATGGTTGTCAGAAACGTAACATATGCGGATTGTATTTATTGGGCTCAAACATGCAAATCCACCGGTGTGGCCCTTTAAACTGTTGGATGACTTCCACTTTTTCTCCAGTTTTGGAAACATTCAGAGACAGACTATCACAGCTTGGGGATTTGGATGAAGGATGAAGGATTGAATCTTTAGATCTGGTCCACTTCACTTTGGAATCTCTTCAAACAAACAAACTCAAAGTCAGACATGACGCTTCAGCTTTGGCTTTACAAACTGACCAAAACGACAAGTATCGGTGAAATGAATCAATGCTAAACTTAAATCTAAATAATAGATTTGTCACTTTTCATTGCAGAATGGTAAAGTCAGTTAAACAAAGATCAGAAAATACTAATAACATGTGCCACTAATTTCAACAGAAACAGAAGATGTTGAGGTCTGTAAAGGATTTAAAGGATGTGCTGAGGAGGGTCTGCTCAGGCAGCAGGATAAACTCATAAAACCCATCACCATTCATCAGATCAGTCCTCTGGTGGGCTTTAGAAGACTCCGGGGATCCAGTCTGGAGGACGGCACAGGAGAATGAGGGAATGTGTGAGGAATGAAGTAAAGGGTCACGCTGTGGGCCCTTTAAACCCAGATGCCACATGTGTTTCATTTAAACCGCACAGAGCCGCAACTGCATCTATTCATGCACAAACATCTGAACACGGAGCGGCTAACCGCCACNGCACAGAGCCGCAACTGCATCTATTCATGCACAAACATCTGAACACGGAGCGGCTAACCGCCACTACCACTGCTACTGTATATGGGTCACATGACCACCAACAAGAACAGGCTTCTAGAATCGGTGAAAGAACTTTCAGTCTTTTTTAGGGAGACAAATTTGCAATAAATCATTTTTTACTATTATTTTTTAAAGGTTTTTGGGATAGGATTTTTATAGACCTTTAATTTTCTAGAATTTTTGTATTATTTTTGTAATACTTTGTAGATTCACGTAAAAAAGCAAGATATTTCTAGAATCAACATTTTTTTTAGATTTTTTTTCAATTTCTAGATATTTTTTAAAGGTTTATTTCAAGAATTTCCTTCCTTCTAGATTTTGTTTTGGAATAGATTTTTTTTTTTCAAGCATCTAGAATTCTCTGGAAACAAGTTGAAAGTTCAAGACAAATTTTTCACATCAAAACACTGACACTCACTTCACATAGACACAAGTTACTGATGATTCAACTAATCATACTAAAAATTATAAATATGGGATCCAGCTTAGATTATCTAATACCAGCAAATCACAATGAAAAACTGTGTCCAATATAAACTGAGGTAGAGAATAAAAAAGCTCTGTAAAAAGACACACCAAACAGTAAATCTGCCAAACACATGGAAACAGTGTGAGGAGCTTAAACCATCAGAAAAGCCCAGTCTGTTAAAACAATACAGATGTTCTTGTGTTGGACATTTAAGCAGGCAAGACAAAAACTCATCATAAACCCCTAATACAATAAAATATGAGGACAGATGGATTATAAGGTGAACAGCAGGAAGAACAGAGAGAATACTGAAGGTGCTGTGTTGTTTTTGTGTAAGAATAGCCAGAATTCTGACAGAAAAGCTTAAAATCCCTCAATCTTCCAGTTTAAATTATCTTTATAATTTTACTTTTCATAGAATTTGCCTTTTATTTACTAACTAAAAAAAACTGCATGGTAAAATAAAAATCCTTTACTAGTCAAGATGACAAATCTGGACATTTCTGCCAGTTTTCTATTTGTTTCTAGAAAAAAAAATTCTGTCTAAAACACCACTGAGGGAAAAAAAATCTAGAAATAAATCTAGAAAAATAAAAGGTCTAGAAAGGTCTCACTTGCATACTTTATTCCACAAAATTCTATAAAATAAAAGAAGGGTTATAAAAAATTTACAAAAAAAGCATGAGTTTTTAAAGATGGCAGTTCTGAACCCTGCAGATCCGCCCTAGAAAATCATTCAGGAAGTAACTACTAAAAGGTGTAAAATGAGGAAAAGTTCCATAAAAGTTTCCCGAGTTCCTGAAAAAGTTCCTGTGGTGTGGAAGGCTGCAAAGACTGCAAGTGTATGGTGAACATTTGTGAGGAAAATGGGAAAAATAGCATTAAATACTGAATATCTCACTTATCCCTCAACGTATTCCCCTGCCATGATGCACCATGTTTGTTTCATCAGACATCAAGATTTTGAGTTTTTCCAGAGAAGATTGGCAAGACTATAGTCAACAAATAGCAAAATCTAAAGAGAGCAACAGAGAGGAGATAATTATTAGATTAGCTCATCAATCTGCATCATCGTCATTACAGCTGAGAAATATCAGCAACAAATCCTTCAGCTTTTTTAAAATATCCTGATTTACGAATCCTACGAGCGTTTACAACAACCAAAAACCCAATACATCAGAGACAGAGAGCCAAACACTCACACTGACCGCCTAACAGAGGCAGAGGACAAAAAGGAAGATGGAGAGTCGTGCGTCCTCGTCTGCGGCGTTCTGTCCTCAAAGGTTCGTCTCTGTCTCAGCTGGAGGCTCGGTGCAGATGCTTGGCAGAGACGTCACAGCTCACACAAACATGAACTAATATGGCTGTGAAGGCATCAGAAATCTCTCTCAGGTCGCTGCTGAGGCTCGGCATGCAGCTCTCTGCTCATCTACCAGCTCCTGATTGTTTGTTATGAGCTCAGAGCTTCAGAGAGCAGATCCGTCCTCTCCGTCTCTGCGAGGAGCTCTAACGAGGATCCAAAACCTCGAATCCATATCCAGGCTTCAGTCTGAGGATCACAGAGATCTGCTGAGGGATCGGGACCGAGTCTGACGTTTTGTTAGCAGCTAGATTCAAGCTCAAATATCCTTAATAAAATCGATGCAAAAATCATTCATCGCTGCAGTTAATGAGAGCGATGACATGATATACAGGACTAGTTTTATCTCTCTATCTATCGATCTGCTATGAGGGACCACGCTCAATGATCAACAGTAAAACAGAAAACTGTAAATGAGCCCAAAAGGCTAATTTTCTCCTGCAGTCATTGGCCAGATGTTAAAAGGCATCCTAAAATCCAATAAAAAAAAGACATTAACACAAAAAAATACACATCATCAACTCAGTACTATAGTGGGAAACAACCAAAATCAAGACACCAATACAACAAAAGATACATGTACACATTTACACAAGATACACATTTATGTTTCATAAAGCTGTCATATACTGGATAATTTTTAAGCTATTATTTCACTGATCTCAACTCCTTTGTTATATTTTATATCGCTCATATTAGTAAAGACTGAATAGATTGGAGGCTAATTTTTCTTAAAGTGCTGAAGTTCAGGGGTACAAATACAATACAAATACAAATCCTAAAGGTCCACAAAGTAAATTTTCAATAAGACAAAGGTCCATTTATTAAAGTTAGCCAAGCCAGAGTCGGATTGAGATCCTAATTTTTACCGTGAATTTAAGGTGTCGAGTTGGGGGGAAAGTAGCATGATGACGGACGCTGAATGTGATTGGACCAAACCAAAGCAGAGGAGACATTCTCACACAGACATGGAGCAGTCGGATATTCAGTTTTTTTGACATTTGAGAATTTTGACTCGTTGCGTCGCAGCGATGTCTTGAGATAATGCATATGAAAAGTAAAATTTGCTCAGAGTCTAGAGACAGTTGTGGTTTGATCTGGATTCAGACACTGAGGATGACTGTTGTAGTTCATTAAGTAACACATAATGTCCAAAACGTACCATAAGATGAAATAATACAATAAAATAAGCACTGCCTCTGCATAAAATGTATGTAGGATTAAGGTATAGCATATATGTACTATTTCTCAAGACATCAATTTAAATTTAAAAAAAAAAAAAAAAAATCAGAAAAACATCTCCTTTGTGCAGGTAAAAACTCCAGCAAGGATATAAAGATTAATATAAATATGACAGCAAAGTGTTGTTAAAGCATAAATGTGTTAGCACAGAGGAAAAGCACGTCAAACCACGTTTTTATTGAAAATATTTGCTGAATGAAATATGGCGACACCACAGTCGTCTGGGGAATAGCCACATATAAATTATTTCCTTTTTTTTTTTTTTGCTGCTGACTGATGTGCAGATGACAGAAGCTGCTGGCCATCAATAACTGCTACACATCCACAGGGTGCAAAGTGAATTACAGACCGAAAGCAAACACATCACGCAGACATATTTCATAACTGCTGTCCGGATGCAGCGAGCGGGCAGACTCCAGTGTTTTTACTACAGATGACAAGAAGTACATGGATGTCTGCAAATCATCATTATCTATCCATGATCCTTTTATGTTAGATAAAAGATGGCCAGGGAAACATAAACGAGGTGTTTTTGTCAGGTCAGACAGATTCAATTTGGCTCGTCTCTTGATTTACAACAGAAATCAAACACATGGAAACGGCCTACATCATATTTGCATTTGCCGTCCATATGCAGGAGAGGAACGGCACACAAGCTGTACGAATCCACCGACAAATGCTGGATATTCGCTGACAGCAAAACAAACACGGTCACGTTACCATGGCGACTTGTTAGGCATCAAAATAAAAAGCACGCTAAGCTGCATTTAAAGTATCAGAGTGACAGAACACAAAAATCACATTCCAGCAACCACCTACAGCGTTTAGATTCTTTTAACTCATAAAAACAAAAATAACATTGAGTGACTCAGATTCAAGAAGAGGGTTGATTGATAAATTCTGAGCCTCATAAAAATGCTTTTATTGGCCGTCAGAAAAACTCTCCTCTCTATTTTTAAACAGTTTGCTTCTCTTATTTTGTGGAAAAAGTTTTCTGGAAATCAATTAATCATTGTGAAGAACAATTACATAGAATATTTTTGCTTCTTTTTTGTATGTTGCCCAAATGCAGTTACTGTTTTTGGTGCAACTTAGCAGAGTAGCAATACTCTATCTACTGCAGCAAAGGTCATTGCATATTATGTTGATAAATTCTGCTATTATATGCAGTATTAGAGTTTAACACTAAAATGGCATCTATTTATATATATTTATACCCTGATTAATATATATAGAAAAGCAGCATATTTTTCTTTAGCTTTTTGTATAATCTGATTTGAGGAAAGTTTAATCACATCAGCTGCTGTGTAATTAACATTGCTGCTGTAAAGACTCAACTGACTACCTTAAATCTAATTCATCTATAAAATATATATATATATATCACATCTTACTTTTCATAGCCAACAGGAACATTTTGCTGATTTCTATGGTTTTAATTAATTTTACAAAACAATGAGCTGTGAGCATTTTAATACATCACCTTATGAAGGCATCATGGATTTACACGATTACAGACAGAACCATTTGTTGTCACGAACATTCTTTGCTCATGATTCTATTTGTATAAAATGTGGCAGGGAAACAGTAACACAACCAAATATTTACCACATGAGGTTCTGTCATTTACAAATGTGTTGCAGAGGAATAGTGTACAAAATACAGCAGTTCCACACGTTCACAAGTTAATCACTTCCTGCCTAAACCGTCCAAACCAACCTGTGGTCCAAACAGAACAGAGCAAAAGTAAAACTCTGGTTTAAAGAAGAAAGTAAAGATGTTTGTTGGTTGATGAATAGTTTTTTGCTTCTGAGAAAACTCACAGAGCATTTCATCACATTTAAAGGAACATACCACTCATTTTGCATGTTTGAGTCTAATATATTAAATTTTTATCCACGTAACATTATTGACAATCATTTCCCAAAGCATACTATTGGAACGGTGAATTAAAAATGTTTTTCCTACCTTCCAGATCACCATTGGTTTCAGTTCATTCTGGTATTAAAATGAACTTGTTGATACTTGAAACGTTCTTGGGGTAGGTAATCCATCATTGTCAACAAGATGTGTATTCAGGTTTTTTTTAAAGTTACATAATTTTAGCTTTAAGCACAATAAAAAGTGTGGAATGAGCTTAAAATACTTCCTGTTGTCAGTTCTTCACTACAGCACTTGAATGCACCACTAGGAAGCATTGTCAGATCACTCTGCTCTTTTTATTGCACTTAAATGCTAAAATTATGCAACTTCTAAAAAAAAAAAGCCTGAATACACGTCTTGTTGGTGATGATGGATTACCTGTCCCAAGAATGTTTCAAGTATCAACAAGTTGATTTTAATAACAGAATGAACTGAAACCAATGGTGGTCTGGAAGGTAGGAAAAAGATTTTTAATTCACCATTCCAGTAGTATGCTTTGGGAAATGATTGATAGTAACGTAACGTGTATGAAAATTGAATATCTTAGACTCAAACATGAAAAATGGGCGGTATGGTCCTTTAATGCCACAAAACCAAACTGGGAACTGAGATAACTCCATCATAGTCAGAACACTGACATCTCCAATACTAAGAAATGTGAGTACAGATGAAGACGGCACTATAGTTTCAGATAAATAATAACGGCAGCTTCCCTCAGACAGTCGGAGCTAAAAGATGCAGATGTTCGCGCTCTAACCACACAGCTGGAATGAGGAGCTGATGTCATGCTCATCAGACTAGTGGAGATGGAACTCAAGGTCAAACTACTGGATAAACATCTCTGAGAGTGTATCTGCATTAGCCTAAACATCCCTGTGATCTGTTTTTTTAGTGGGATTAGTAAGAAAATGGAAAGTTTGAATGTGGGAAAATGGTCGTCTGGGCCGCTGTAATGGGTCTTCAGGTCCCTGTAAGCGAGACTTTGAGCTCGTCGGTGCACACTGGACTCAGCGAAAGCTGAGCTGTGTCACTGATTGTGTTTGGGATTTTCATGGACAGAATGTCAAGGCGGAGCCGAGTTTGGCGACCTCAGGATTCACCTCTGCTTTTTTTTTTTTTTTTTTNTTTTTTTTTTTTTTTTTTTGTATGAGGTAATCCTGTTGGCTTCATCAGGCTGTGACCTCCAGCGTGAGAGTTGCAGCAAAGCGTGACGAGGCTGAAATAAAGGTCAGAACCTCCGTGGTACTTTGACAGAAAATCAGATTGTCCCTCCAGGTGGGGAAGGAACTGCTGCCTAAGAGTAAAGGTAGGATGGAGCGGAATAGATGCAGCGTCTAGTCAAGTCTACAATCCAACACTCGGCTATCGTCATAAACTCTCAGTAGTAAAAGACAGAATGAGCTTTGAAAAGGAAACAGACCTGATGAGGTGTGAAGTATTTTCAGAATAATGGGAGCTCTTACTGTATGTTATTCACTTGAAAAGCATCAATCGTAATTTATTTGTTGTTTTTGTATGTAGGAGTATACTTTTGGGGATTGTAAAATGTATTTCTGCCAGAGAAGCAAATTTGTTCTTGTTATTATATGATGTTTTGATCTTTTTTTCCCCTTTTTTTGTACAGCTTAAAAATGCAAGAGCGTTTCCTCAATGACGCAGCTTAGCAATACTTCCTAATATCTTAGTATATTCACAAGCATGTAGGACGGTATATGTGTACTCATGTACTGTATGTGTACCTACTATGTATAAATGTGGACATATAGTCTGTGTAAAAAGGCAAAGATTACTATAAAAATTCTGTTTTGTAAAAACAAAAACAGAACAACATCGCAGCGCAGCCATAATGAGTTTCTTCAGGGTGTCTGGACTCCTCTGTAGGAACAGGACGAAGCGCCTGGATATGAGGAAGGAGCTCAAAGTAGAAATTCTGCTCCTTTGCTTTGAAAAGAGCCAGCTGAGATGGTTTGGGCATCGATCATGATGCTTCCTGGACAGAGGCCGTCCCAGCATGTTCAACTCTGAGGAGACCACAGGACAGATCCAGAACACACTGCAGGGATCGTTTATTCCATGTGACTTGGGAACATCTTAGGATCTCCCAGGAAGAGCTGGAGGACGTAGCTTTGGAGACAACATCTTTACTTTAATCTGCCTGTTGTCTCCACAACCCAGAGAAGCGATGAGAAATGGATCGATGGAATGTTTGATTTAATATTAGACTACGATGATTATAAAAATAACACAGAAAAGGAGTTTAAAGTAGCAAAAACCTGAAAATTACAATTCATACATTTCTCAGAGCCAAATTACGCCTCATTTCAAGGAAGGAAAATGCAGTCAACCATGCACGGTGAACATGCCACAGACTGCGGCAAACACAAAAGCCTTCATCCTGCTTCACAAGTGGAATTCTTCCAAATATGAAGTCAGATCTTTAGCGGTCTGAAGGCTTTGTGGAACAGATTTGCTCCTCAGTACAACTCAATAGAAGGTGCAGGAAAAAAAAAAACACAGATAAACCCTAAAACCAGCAGAAAGCCATCTTCAAAATTTTCTTCAAAACTGTCAAAATCATGAGTTATGGTCTAAACCACAAGCTCGAACCCTGAGATGTTTCAGCTGGTGAAGTTTGACAAACACTGTCATCAATCTCTGGTCTACTTCAATGCAATTTGTAATTTTAAAGATGCATTTTTAGATAATCCTGTATTCATAAATCCACGAGTTTAACTTTATCCAGATGCTTTTAACTTTAGAGAGATTCTGATTTCTGATTATGAGATATGTTACTATAATACAGATTACAGATATTAGGTTTCATTTACTCCAAATAGTGCAATGTTTTATAGTTTTATAATGATGAAACGCTTTCCGTGCACACCAGAGAGTTATCCTTTTTTCTTTAACGAGACCTTTATAATGACAAAGAGTGGAGAGAAGTCACTCATAAAGTTCCCACTCATCAAAACCCCCACATTCACCCACCCACCCAAACCAACCAAAACAATCTGCTGTTGCTATGACAACTGTGCAGCTGCCTTCAGATGTGAGGACGCCTGTGGGAGTTGGAACATTTCTGGAGGTGTTACTCATGGATGATTTTTACGTGGTACAAGCTCAGGTTACAGTCACAAAATCAACCTCCAGATGAGTTTAACTTTAGATTCTGTATAAAAAGAAAGAAAGAAATAAGAGAATCAGAAAGAAATTGCTGAATCTGCAGCTACAGTTTGAACGGAGGGAAGACGTGATAGACGTGTGGGATTCCACCATGAAGCCAAATGTGACTTTAGTTTTGTTGTAAAGAAGTCATTAGGGGCAGAATGTTACAAAATTCAGAATTTGAGAGCGGGAGTAAGAAAATCAAAACAGGAGGAAGTTCCTGTTCATCGTCTGGACCATATGCCAAGCAAAACTACGCAAGCAGAATGCCGGATTTGAATGTATGTCAAGACAATGTCACAAAGACCAAATATTGCTTCATGTAATGTGAAGAAGATGTGCTGCCTTCAGACGGCGGAACAAGAGAACGGGGCAGCAACAGCACGCCAACCTTCAAAACGAAGACATGCTATTTGCTATAGAGCTAGCCCTCTTGACTTCTAAATTAGTAATTCGCTGCTGCTGTCAGTTTTAACATTAAACCTCAAAATGTATATTTTCATTCCAACATGGGAAGATTTGTTAGACAGAACCTAAAGTAGTTGATTTGGCCTTGATGTTTGGGCATGTTGCTCTCTCTGGCCATCATAACCTTGTTTTTGCTTATGAATTACAATCACATTGGCAATTTATTAAACTTTGTTATTTGTTCAGAACTAGTTCAGATCATATTCACATGAGAAATTAGTTTGTTACCAGACAGACTTTGTTCTTCCAACTTTGTGGCAGCATTTTGGGGGAAAACCCTTTTCTGTTTCAGCATGACAAAGCAAGCTCCACAGAAACATGGTTTGCAGAGTTTGGTGTGGGAGAGGAGGCACCGAGGCCTGACCTCAACCCCATCCAACACCTTTGGGAAGGACTGGAACGCTGACTGAGAGCCAGACCCAACTGCCCATCATCAGTGCCAGACCCCACTAATGCTCTCATGGATGAATGGAGGCAAATCCCTGCAGCCATGTTCCAAAATATTATTAATACCCATGGTTTTGGAATTTCAAATGAAATATCTTATACTGTGTAGCATGCTGTTTGGAAACTATATTGCTAGAATATCGAATGTTCAGGCTCTTACATGTTTATTACAGATTCTGTGTATGGATATTTTATTTTTTAAATAACTCTTTGCATCATCTCTTTTTGTCACCATGACAAACTTCCATCTGTTCAGAGCGTTTCTAATGCTGCTCCCCAGTGGATATCGACATTTGATCCCCCCCACAGTTGTATTTTCTAGGTCACTTTCTGCATTGGGTTGCGTTTGCCTGTGACTGGAGAATGTGACTGTCTGTAAAACCATGGTGAGGAAACAAACATGCCAAAAACAGAGCGACTGATAGAGGAAAGCTCAGCGGAGCAGAGAGGCTGAACGGTGGAAGTCAGCAGGCTAAACCAGATGTGCCGACATATCAGCCAGCTGTTGTTTTCTGCTGCTCCTAAACAAAAATACCATGAGACAAAAAGCAAAATTTACAGTGTCTTAACTTGATATAACTAGAAGGATATTCATTAGAGACCTCTGCCAAGGCTGAACAACATAACAAGATTTGTCATCTTCTAATAAAATCCTGCTAAAATATTTTTCTGGATTTATCTCCATAACTATTAAAAATATTTCAAAACTGTTTGCATGCTACTGAATTTGCATATTATAAATATTGAAATATTAATTTCATTAATATATTGAAATATTGAAAAACACCATGTCTCGCAATTCAAGAAATCAAAAAAAAAAAAAAATTCCAGGATTCACCATTGATCTACAGTAGATCCATACCAAAATTTAATGGGTTCTTCCCTGGGTTCTGTTAAACTCTTCTGCCATTTATCATTAAAATTGGTTCAGAACTTTTTGAGTAATCCTGCTAGCAAACAAAACAGACGCAAGTAAAAACATTACATCATTAATGGTGCCAACAATGTAACCTACAAAACATCAAATGTCACAAACTTTTCCTTTTTTTCCATAAATCCTGCTCCTCAAACACAGAAGGCCATTTTTAATCATTAGATATTATAAGGGCATTTATATTTAATAATTAAACTACTGTATTTTTCTATTTTTTTAAGTACCTATTTTACAAGGTAAATCTAACTTGACATAATAAATGATAATTTGGTTGCAGCTTTATCACTTAGTGAGTTTGTATTACAGAGCCACTGAATGCGACATCCACTTCAAAGGAGAAACTAAATGATTATATGTATATTTACAGCCTCTGTGGATTTCAACCGTCCTGTGAATCAATATACAGTAACAGTCTATCCAGAAAATACAGACTTGTTATCAGACAGTCACCCTGAGGCTAAGGCTGCTGTGTAATTATTACTCCACTAAAATATCATCAGCAGAAAGGAATAAACTCCATACATCAGTTTATAGTCCCTTTTCCTGTTGATAATTATTTTTATGTTTATCATCTTTTCCTTAATTTCCTATCATGGACCCTTACATTTTGAATTCTTCTGTCGTATAATAGTTAAAACATCAAGTCTGCAAATTCAGCACTTTTATTACTTACTTTACAAGATGCACTTTAGCTCCGATCCAGCTGGAGCAGATGGAAGATGTCCTCCAGTTAAGCCAGAACTGCAGCAGGGTGAAGTCCAAGAGCCTCAGACATGATCCAGCATCAGAACATGACAAATGGAGACATGAAATCAGCTGTGACGTCCATGGAAATGTCCAATATCCTTAAAAAAAAATAAAACCAAATACATGGAGTTAAACAGTGAGAAGAACAAATGAAGCCTGAGCAGAACAAATTTCTAATGTTTGTTGGCGTGATCAGTGGCTGACATCGCTGATATGTTCACGATCATCTGCCCGTACCCCCCAGGAAGTCTCAAACAGAAGGAGCTGAAATCAATACTGATTATTAACCATCATCTGAACAAAAGAGGTCAGTGCTGCCAGACAGACAGATTAGAGTCAGTGTGATTGTCTGGTACAGCAGTTTGGATAATAGTCTGAAATATCTAACTATAAAGGCAGAAATGTCTGTCTGGCTGTCTGTCTGTCTGTCTGTCTCTGTCTGTACCATAAAGTTCGGCCCGTTCCGAACAGGCACGTTTTCAATGGGCACTACACTTGTCTAAATAAATGCAACAACTTTTATTGGATGGATACTGGACAGGGTTTTAATGTCTTCAGAAAAGTGAACAAAGCTCTGATGATGAGTTCAACAGCAAAGCAAGATGTAAAATATCACGGGAGTCCTTGTAATAGCATGTGTATGGTTTATTACTAACATTTTTGCCTTTTCAATTCAATTTGCCCCCTAAAGTCACATCAAAGCTGCCCTGAAATTCCCATCTGGTTGATTCCGGTGTCTCTACTGTAATCATACGGAAAAAATTACCCCAATTCTAAAGCTGCAGGCAAAAAAGGTGCCCCTTTTGCACATTTGCCCATTGGCCCTTACAGAATCTGTGCATACCACTGTTGAGGTAGACCGTTTGGACTCAAATGGCTCAACGATGCTGCACATCAAATGTAAATTGTTGCGTTAATCACTTAAATAGCTAAATTTCCATGCCCTATTAATTTCATTCATTCTGATTCAGAGTTGGCTGACTTTAGTCGAATTCATCAATTCCTCAAATGCAATTATAAATATCTGATTAGACAGGAACAGCACTTATGAAGTCGCCTTTTGCAGTATTATCTATGACAAGGTACATTTTAGTCATCAGAAAGGCTCTGGGGAATTGGTGCATCATTCCTCCTCTTCGCAAAACCGTGTGAAAGTAATTTTGTCAGAATTGCTGTTTTTTTCACATAAAGTAACCTGAGCTCATTTTACAAAACGCAAAGCTTGTCCTTTTTTTTTTTTTTAAGTTGACACCATTTACAACACGCATGCATTTTTCACTCTGTTATGGCTGAACACATGAACACAACTGGATTACATGAAAGCAAAGAGCAGTTTTAATTACTATGAATGAATTCATCTTGAAATAGTGATAAATTTAATAGGTAACATGCAGTTAGTCATCCTCCTGCATAGCATGAATAAAGAAACCAGAAAAGTTTTCCCGTTATGTCATTTGTTCAGAGTTTTGAAAAATAGTGTCAGAAGCAGGTCAAAGCAGTTCTGACCTGATCCCTCACCTTAAAGAAAACTCAGAAACAGAATCACGACCTGAAGAAAAACGTCAAACAGCACTTGACCTTTAAGTTGCATTACAACCTCAAGACGTGAAAAGGAGGAGAAAAAACAGATATATACACTTCTAGAAGCTCCTGTGTTAAATCTGCCGTAAATATTCTGTCTTCAGGTTGGTTCACAGGTCAACGGTTGACACGGACACTTTCTTGGCATCTTTGATGTTGTTCCTTAGAAAGCCGCCCTGAGGGAATCCAAGGGAAAAATAATCATTGGCCCACTGATTTATAATGGTGGCTGGGATCTTCTACTGGTCGTATGCCAGCGTGATCGCTTATAATCTTCTGCCCAAAAGGAGAATTTCCCTCTTTCAGAGCAAATGTTGCATGTTAGTTTGCCTCAGGGTTTATCTGCAGTCAGGGAGGTGCAGAGTAAATCAGTAGCTTTTACTCAGTTTTCCTTTCTCTCATGGAATCTGGAGATATTTAATGTTGCCTCAGAGTGTCATCAGTTAACAGTATGTTTTCTTAAAGGAACATTTGGCTGATTTTCAGCCCTATTTCCATGCATTAGTCACAGCAGTGATGCGACTGAACGCCCACCATGCGTGCCAATGTTCTCTGTCTCCTCAGCTCACTGGAACAGCTCAGTTTGCTTCTACCATCCACTGATGTACTTTGGCATCAACAGACTAAAGCTTCAGCAGAGAATTACATGTTATCCATCCCATTATGCAGAGAATTAGTTCATGTTTAGTCCACGACACTGCAGCGACACAACGCTCTTTCATCAGGCTGGAATACAGAGAGCTAGAACAACAAATGGCCAAACACGGGTACGAGAAATCAAGTAACAACACACAGAAATTCACTGTCAAATGTAGTACCAGAAACAAAAAATACTCGATTACAGATAAAAGTACTGCATTCATTTTTCCATGAGATAAAAGATAAATATCAGCAATAAAAAGGTATTCAAGTATCTAAGGAAGGAAGGAAGGAAGAAGCAAAAATAGGGGGAAGAGGGGGTTTGCGCTGACGAAACTAGCTGCACTGTCAACTCTCAATGAGCCCAACATCATGTCAAGCAATTGTTGTCATGGAGATGATGGGACGCTGAATATGATTGGACCAAACCAAAGCAGAGTAGACATTCTCATACAGACAGTGGAGCAGTCTGAAATTTGGTTTCGCTTTCTCAGCTGTTTTGGAGAATGTTGACTTGTTGTTTTGCAGCGGTCTCGCAGATAATACAAATAATATATATGAAAGTTACAATTTGCTCAGAGTCTGGAGACAGTTGTGGTTCAGTCCGGATCCGGACCAGAGTCCAGACTTTGAGGATGACTGGTCTAGTTTCTCAGGTGGGAGGGTGTTATGGGAGAAGTTTTCCTGAGTGAAACTGCAGTGAATTTAAAAATTCCAGCTGTTAAAGTGGACAGGAATTCTAGCACGGAAAAGGAAAATTAAAAAGTACTTATGGAGGAGAGGATGAGACCTACAGGAAATCAGGAATAGACATGTAATCTAATTACCATTAATCTCAAAGTGTAAGAAAGGCACAAACACAAGCTGTGCACCTGTGAGACATCAATATAAAAAAAAAAAAAAAA